>PVKC010000175.1:0-82697 GCA_004027635.1 Crocidura indochinensis | reverse complement strand
TGCATGAAAGGCAAACGCCTTACCTCCATGCTATCTCCCGGGCCCCAATCCCCTCCCTCTTCCTCCACTATTCCTTTCTCCATTTTCTTCTCTAAGTCATACTTTCTTTACGGTATTAAAGACTTTCTTCTTTTCAGGAACAGGGTGGTCGGGAAACTCCAGAAGAGCTTAAGGATCACTCCTGATGTGCTCAGGTGACAGAACCGGGAAACAACAATGGTCCATAGCACAGAGTCAGGAGTAAATCCTGAGCAATGCTGGAGTGACCTCAACGCAAACAAGATAGATTGTTTCTTGAAATTTAAAGAGAGCATATTTTAAAGTAGTATTTTTATTTTTATACTTTTGTAGAGCACATAATTATATTTATATTCTACTACTTATCTCTTTATCTGATAGATAAGACTTTGTTAGACCTCATGCAGACTAAAGTTTTGTATGACCAGTAATATTTCAAACACACCAAATGAGCTACTATTTTAAAAACTTATGCTAAAAACATCCTTCTGGACTATGCATCATTATCCTCTGATTTCCATTTTTTGTGTCTCTCACAGTTGGTAAGTACTTTTTTTGAATGAGTTACTGTATTCACATGAGATACACAACTCTTTTATAGATGAACTAAGAAAAAACACTGCTAGAGAAATAATGACTTTTCTTAGATGGCCATGTATAATTTCAGTGGCAAAGGTAGATATGACATGTATAACTTTATGCCTCTTTCCAGTTTATAAATGCTACTTATTAAAAATTATTTACATCATCTGAGCTGATACACTATTCACACAAATAATAAGATAAATATTAAAAAAAGAAACATAAGAAAGAAGTCTTGAAAAATATTTACCAAGCTGTAATAAACACTTATTAGTGTACTGTCTATTAAAAATACCCCATTAAGGGGCCCGGGAGGTAGCATGGAGGTAAGGCGTTTGCCTTTCATGCAAAAGGTCATTGGTTCGAATCCCGGTGCCTCATATGGTCCCCCGTGCCTGCCAGGAGCAATTTCTGAGCATGGAGCCAGGAGTAACTCCTGAGACTGCCGGGTGTGACCCCCCCAAAAAAAATACCCCATTAAGGGCAGGATCAGTTTTACTTATTTAGCTATAGTCAATATTAATAAATGTAGTTTGACTTTACATAGAAAACTAATAAACAACCTAGCTGAAAAATGTGAGATTATCTATATTTCCTTCTCTGGTTATTTAGATAGATAAAAATATCTTTTTCTTTTAATCTAAGCACCAAGTTTACATACATGATTGTAGTTGGGTTTAAGTCATAAAAAGAGTACTCCCCTTCACCAGGGCAACCTTCTCACCACCCCATCTTTCTCCTTCCCTATGCCCCTGCCTGTATTCAAGATAGGCATTCTACTTCTCTCACTCATTGACATTGTCATGAATGATAGTGTAGTCATCTCTCTAAACTCACCGATGTGAATCTCATCACAGAGTGAAGAGTTTAGATAAAAATATTTTAAAAATAAAAGTTTCTAGCAGACAAGAAGATTTGTGAATACAAATCTATATTAAGTAAATAGATATGTAGAGATCAAATTATATTGCCTTGAGCGAATAACAGCAAAGCTATACCCTTGATACTGACCAGATTGTTCAACAAATACATTTATTAATTTGTGTTATTTAAAGTAAGAAATAAAATAGCACATTAAAATGTTGTCTGGAGAGGCAAGTGGATTGTTGTTTTACCAGAACTGAAGATAACTTGGTAGATTGAACTCTGCAGTTAGGGGCTAAATATGGTCGTAAACAAAGATTCATTGTTATCTGCATTTGGGAAATGGATATGCTGATTGACTAATTCATGAAAGGAAAATAAACTGACTTGAGGACAAAGAGCAGGAGGAATAGGAAGTTATACCAAAGATGAGTGTTCAGATATAGATACTTTAAAATATTTTAATTTTCTTTTGCCTATGATAGTTTATTTATCTTGTATATTCCCCCCCCCCACTGCTATCCATTTTTCCTCTCTTGTTCTTTTCTTTTTGTACTACATTTTATCTTTGACTATGTTGCCTCTCTACTTTTTTTTTCTGGTTCCTTCTTGCATTTCCTTTCCAGTTTTCCTCCCCAGGTTCTAAGGTACATAAAGGAAATGAATGATATACTAATTTTTTTTTGCCTTAGATTGTCTTGGTAAAGAGTAATGAGAAAATAAGCAATAATATGAAGCAAGAGATAATATAAACGACTCTATAAAATGAACTGTTTTTTAATTTGACTTCAAGTACATTGCAAATTAGATGGCTTAAGTACCCAGCAGGACTCACTTTTCTTCCCTTCCATCCCTTCCCTTCTTTTCCCCACCCTCCGCTTCCCTTCTTCCACTCCCCTCCCATTCCCTTCTGGGTAGTGTCCTGGATACCAACACCACAACCTTTCTTCTACTGAAGACACTTTGTACAAGGACTTAGACCCACCAACCTGCAGCAGCTTATCGAGGTCATTGATGAGGTAGAAGCCAAAGAGACAGCTCCTATGAGGGGGACCAGCAGCAGGAGATGAGTGGCCCCCCCATCAGATTCCAGCTCAAGTACTGAACACTGAAGGCCTTTCCTTTCCAGGTGACCTCAACAGCCTACCACAGAAGATGACGATGAAGAAACCAATCAAAACCAGTCAAAGCCCAACCAAGAAGCTGCTGCTTTCAGAACCTCCTGCACCCAGGTCAGATTCAAAAGTTAACTTTTCTCTAGGTTACTCTCTTGATCCTATTTGCATTGGTAACTATATTGCTGGTTAAATTGTGTGCTCTATCTGTGTAGATCTTAAAAGATACTCTGTTGTTCTGTGCCCCACTGCAAAGAGAAAATTATTTATCCAACTCTAATGGTTTAATATTAGTTTGTACAGTTCTGAAGAAATCATAACGTTGTTAGATCTTAATGGTTCTTATCCTAGTGAATATTTCCCAATTGCTATGATGCTTGATTGTGCATCTCATTTAACAACTTATTCTCAAATTAAGTATATCTTCAAAAATATTCTAATGTCTTTGTCCACAGAAGTCTATGAAAAGAAACTTGGATATTATGGACTCTTATTACAGTGCTCATTATAAGAATGTTTTAGCGAACTTATTTCCAAACTATGTTTGAACATAACAACACAAATGTTCTTAAGATTTTGTTTAGAGAAGTTTACCCAAAACAAAAGTGTTCCCCAGCTTCTTCTTTCCTTTTTACCTATCTTTTGACATGTAAAAGTTTATATTGATTGGCTTATCCCCTCCCTTTCCCAGTGAGGATATGAACTGGTAAATAGAGTTTTCAGTTTGGGAGGGCCCAGAGATATCACAGATTGAAACCACCTGACTCCATGATTTTCTCCCTATGACTAGCTTGGCTTATTAATTCTTCATGGTTACCCTGCTACAGACCCACTCACTCTGGGTTGGAAATATGGCATAAGGACTTATTTTACAGCAGAGAATATTTTTATACTTTATTTATTTATTTATTTATTTTTGTCACACCTAGTGATGCCCAGGTGTTACTCCTGGCTATGTGCTCAGAAATCACTCCTGGCTTTGGGGGCCATATGGAACGTCGGGGGATCAAACCTCAGTCCATCCCAGGCAAGTGCTGGCAAGGCAGATGTCCTACTGCTTGCACGACCTCTCTGGCCTCTTTTTTTTGCTTTATTTAAAATAAACTCTTGTGTTTGGGTCTAAATATATGGTCTCTTACCTTCACTTTATCACTAGAAACTTTTTAGGATTATCACAATCCAGGTTTCAAGTGCTCATTAGAAACAAATCTGAGTCTTGGATAAACCTGCAAAGATGGATGTTTTCCAAAGAAACCAAATTTGACCTTTTTTTCCATGAGATGGGGCAGGTGGTGTCTCAGAGGCCTGGGTCTGGATAACGATTTGGAATTTTTAGCCAAAGGAGGTGGAGACAATTAGCAGCAGCAAATCTTAGGGGTTTCCAAGGTCAGTACACAAAGTAAACAGTCTGGGAACAGTTGCCAAAGCCAAATGGAACAAAACGAGGAAAGTGAAGCAATTCTCAAAGCTACATGGAGAAAGCACAAACAGATTATTCCTGAAATGAGTTTGAGTGATGGAATAAAGGCAAGTATGCTGGTTATCCAATCTGAATTTCAGGTGATACCCTGTCTGTGGATAGCAGGTGTAATAGTGTTTCTAAAAAGGAAGATATTAGGGCTGACACTTAGTGGATACTCTGAAACAACATTAACTAAAAAACAATATCAAGACTCCGGATTCCTTTGATGCGTAAGGCATTTTTGCTAAATTCAATTAAAATTATGAAATAAGGTAACATATCTTCTCAAAAAGTTTATTTTCAAATGAAATGAGAGGATATGAATTTTATATATAGGTTAAAAAATTATGTTACCTAAATTAAAAAGTAGTAGACAAGTGGGCATATTTTTCTACCTGGATAGGAAGGTAGGCACACATGACAGAAGTAATAAAAATAATTCAGGAAGAAAGTGTTTCTAAAACTTTTCAAAACATATCGTCCCATTTAAACTTCCTACTTTTGTATAGAACCACTGTCATATTTAATTTATGTACACAGGCACACAGAATAATAGTTTACAAAATTTTAATATTAGTACACTGAGGCTATTAATCCATAGCCTCTGTACAAAATACTGTAGAATGAATTAGTGGAAGAGCCTATTTAGATCACATAACAGTTTCTATGTTGAAATTATACTTATATTAATGAAAGAATTCACAGAAAATTATTTTTAATTTGAGACTATCACAGTGGTAAATAACTTTTTGTCAGATATTTGTATATATTTATGGAATTGCACATGAGTAAGTTTATCTATTTAATACTGTCCAGCAGTTGAAAACATTAAGACTGATACACTTGCTTAAATTGATCCATGAAAATTTATACACCACACCAGTTATGTGATGGTTGAGTGATATATGCACTAACAGAATAAAAATGTGAAGTGGAGATCATATTATATATTCTGGTGCCTCCTCAGAATGCTGTATGTGAATGTTTTTTTAAAATAAATATTTATAATAAAACATTGTTGTATACCATCTAGCTATCTATTGGTCTTCCTTTAGCCCAATTATTCTATTTTATGCTATGACTTAATGATAAATATATAAAACTATTCTTTATTAATATAACTAATTTATACTATATTATCTTTCTTCATAAGAATTATTGAGAAAATTAAATATAACATTTGATCTCTTTAGGAAATGTGCAGTGATTTTGATTTTATAATATAATCCTATTTATAATTTTTTGGCATTGATTGTAGAGGATAAATAGCAGCTCTTTCCCATTGTTTATGAGTAAAATTCAGATACAGAAAGGTCAGAATGTATTAAAGACAAAGCCCCCCCCCCCAAATACCACAGCTTTGATTAAATATATGACTTTACTTTACCATTAGTTCCTTTTCTCAAACAATAAGTATGGTAGAAATAAGTTCAAAAATGAGATGATATTTTTTAGATTTAATTTAAGTTAGTATAAATGCTATGCAGAGTCAACAAGGCATTAAAGAGAAAGTTTCTTCACATTATGAGTATATCTTCCAATTCAAAATGATATCGCTATTAAAGATGCTCTTATTTTAAGTAGCTTTCTTAGGAGACTCTTCAATATTCTAAAACATATGGTGTTTACAATTTCACCCACAGGCTATTTTTCCAAAATGACTCCACTGATGGGCAACCATAGAATTTTAGAATAGATTTTTTTTTTATTTCTTAATTTTATTTTCTCCTCTCACTTTTTTTTTTTTACTTTTAGCTTTTTGCTTTTATCACATCATACATTCACCAAGATGGGTTAACAAATTTATTAGGTGGTTGAGTAGAAAGCGTTGTCATTTTCTTTAACTTGCATTAAATGCGAATGAATTATTTTACATGAGCATGAAACATATAAATGTATACATAGGAATAGGTACATACATTTGTATAAAGATTTCTGTTCTTTTCAGATCACACACATCTATGTACCTATAAATTAATTCAAGAAATTTAACCCAATTTACTCGATTGAAAATGTTTAGAACAACATGTTCACCATGATAACTGTTCCAGCAACAATGTAGTTTAAATTAATACACTGGTCTCATTTTCACACACTTTATGCAATAGTCCATATAAAAAGTCACTCGTGAATACAGAATATTTTCATCTGTGTGTAGATTTAACATGTTTACTTTAGTGAAAATTGGGAGGTCAATATTTCTAGCTATATTCGCTGAGCGCAAACTATATCCTGTATATTTGGTTTTTGGGCCACACCCGGTGATGCTCAGGGGTTACTCCTGGCTATTCGCTCAGAAGTCGCTCCTGGCAGGCACGGGGGACCATATGGGGAACCGGGGGATCGAACCGCGGTTTGTCCTAGGTTAGCGCAGGCACATTACATCCAGCGCCACCACCCGACCCCCATACATTTGGAATATATTATACACTAGATATGCTGCTACTTCTGCATAGTGAGCATTATTAGAAGAAGTTAAGCCATTTGTAATTTCACTATAGTGATATGAAGTGCTAGATCAGAATATAAGCTCATATTTGTCTGGCTTCAAAAGTTTATTCTAGAGCATTAGAAGTGGGTATTCTAATGATTTGTCATGGCAGATAATTGATAATTTGTGCTAATTATTAATAATTATAGTGCTATCCTAGCTTACTTGTAAGTAGAAATTTGCTAGATCATGTTCAGTTGAATGCATGTGGTATGTTTGCTAACATAGTGAAGGAAGTAGAATGTGGCTGCTAAGAGCACTGGTTCTGGAGTCAGATGAGTATTGGGGCTTAAGATGTATTCTTACTAAAAGTCATGCACAAGTTACATTTGTAAGTTGCAAATTCAATTTCCAAGTTTTAATTTTTCTCATCGGTGAAAGAGCCTTAATCATAGAACTAATCATTATGATTATTGAACTGGTTGGAATAATGCATATAAAATCTGCTATCAAAACTGATTATAAATACAATCACTCAATGGTGTGGTGTTAATTGTTACTATAAAATTCGAAGACTATAATATTGATATATTAATTCAGTTACCTTTACTTAAGGGAGAAATTATTGATCTAAAATAGTCCGGTAAACTCGAGGAGCCGACCAAATTGTAGAAGATAATGGAATGAGTTTAAGGGTTGGAATATCATAAAGAGAGAGTAATAGAGCATAGCTGAAAAGTCATATTCTGTGTACTTTATTCAAATGTTAGAAGCAGTAGACTAGTTCTTTTTGTGACTCTGCTTAGTGACCTGGCACAGTAGAAAATTGCTTGATATTCTAAGGTGGTTGAAAGGAAATGCATATTTAATGAGTCTCCATGCTAAACATGTACAGTATTATTCTTTTTTTCACTGAGAGACTTGCATATTATACCGATTTAATAGACTGACCCAGATTTTGTAGGTAGCTGAGCTACAACTTACCCTTAAGTTTAACCTACCAGTAAGCCTGTGTTCTCTCCATCACTTTGTAACTCTAAGGAAAACTCTTACACTCTTGTTCAGGGCTACTGTATGTTTCAACACAAGGAAATTTCCAGAAGAGTTATTGCTGTTGTTTTTGTTGTGTTTGTGTGTTTGTGTTTCACCAAACCTGGAAGTGCTCAGGGTTACTCCTGTCTGTACTCAGGGATCACTCCTGGCAGGCCAGTGGTCTATATGGGGTGCTGGGGAGTGAACTCTTGTCATCCTTGATGAGAGTGGTAAAACGATTGCTAGATTGGGGCAGGAGTGATAGTACAACAAGTAGGGCATTTGCCTTGCACCCTGCCAACATGGGTTTGATCCTGGACAATTCACATAGTCTCTGAGGCTCCAACAGGAATGATTTCTGAGTTGAGAGCCAGGAATAATCCCTGGGTATCCTCTGGTCTGGTCCCCAAACAAACAAAATTGGTGAATTTGTAGTCCAGTTTACTTACCTGACACTTGAAACTATTTAAAGACTAGTCCAATCTCTCAGAGAGTTCCAGCCTCATGCGGCCACGTTTGTATGCAAAACTATCCCTATCACTAATATATAATATAATAATTATATATAATTATTATATATAATATATAATATAATATTATATTATATATTATGTATATTATATATAATATAATATATTATATATAATATATATAATTATTATATTATATATATTAGTGATAGGGATAGTGATTAGGGATAGGGATATATTATATTATATTATATTATATTATATTATATTATATTATATTATATTATATTATATTATATTATATTATATTATATTATATTATATTATATTATTATATTATATTATTATATTATATTATATTATTATATTATATTATTATATATGTTAGTTTCCCTTATCTCTACACCTTTATTTCTTTTCATTTCTCTCACTGTATTTCCTAATTCATTCCTTTAATAAAATACTTGCACACAAATTCTGGTTTTCTTTCGCAATATGGAAACTGAGCCCCACTCTGTAAAAGAGTTGAAAATAGTGTAACTCCTGTAGAAACTCCACATCCCCTGCTTTCGTGTTCCCTCCCTAGAACCGAACCATTGCACCGAACCATTGATGAAGTGGCCATGCCCTAAAAGACTGTGAACTGCTCTCTGAAATGGATGCCTCCTGGGGCCCAATCAATTTAAAGGACATACTTCTGTGGGTTTTTTATTATTCAATTTTATTTATTGTCCTGGGGGAAGGGGCTAGAACTACTAGATGAATCCCATAGTGGGAGACCAGAACTTAGTGAGAGCACTTTCAGGATTTTTTTTTATCTTACACAAATTATAATTTTTTCCAACTGAAAATAGTTTAATTCCCTTAGATGAATCAATTAAAATTTCTAGGTTTCATCTAAAAAATACATTTGCCTTTTAATAAAAAAGACTTTGCCAGATGGAATTTATTTCAGTTCCAAGTATGTGTTTTAAGCATTCTTCAGTATATCTAACTGAAAACTTTAATTTCCTTTTAAAATTTGCTCTTATCTAATTTTAAACATCAATCTGTATGCATTGTAGACAAATTTAGATACAATGAGAAATGTGAAAGTAGAAGACAAAAGAAATGTTTTCTTTCTATTCTTAGATTCTTTTTGTGTATATGTAAATATCTATAGAGATGAATAAGCCTTAACATTTCAATTTATACACAGATATACACTTAAATATTAAAATCAAATCACATTTATGATTTGTGTCATTTGAAAATCTTAATATTTTTGCAGTATATTTCCATATTAATATATATTCATCTAATTGTCCTGCTCCGGAAATTGATTTGATCCTTTTTCTGTTATTTGTGTGTGTACACGTACAAGCCAAGTGCTGTACTACCGAATCACATCTCCATTTCTTCATTTTTCTGTTTTTGAACTGTTTTTCTATACAATCCTAATAATAAAAATTGCATAAATGTTTGCTTTGATTTCTGATGGAAAATTATGTTATAGGTATAAACTTCCTGGTCCCCAAAATAGGAGCAACTTTGATTCTTTGAACACATTTATCTTTAAAAACATCATAATGTCCCAACTAAAAGCACATGAGTCATATAAGAGAGGATTACTTTTAAAATTAATTTTAATAGTTCTGAGGAAAGTTTATAAAGAAAACTTTTATTTTATTTATTTTTTTAAATGATTTTATTTAAAACTATAGGTTAGAAGCTATGCCCAGCACTTTAAGAACCAAAGACTTGGTTGTGAATTCTGCTCAGGGATTCCCCCACCCCCACCCCCACCACCCTTTGCCTTGTCTGTTGATGTGGACTATCATTTAAATGTTATCATTTTAATTTAAATGTTATCATTTAAATGCTATCATTTAAATGTGATGTTCTTTCCTGGGGAGGACCAAATTAGGTTGTACATTATAAAAGTATCTGGTGCTGGTAGCATTAGGGCGAAGAGTTTCTTACACAATTTTGTTCACTTTTTGCATAGGCTGAGTCAGCGGACACTCATTCTTTCAGACATGAAAAAAGTGGCCAAGAAAAGAAAGTGATCTTTCGCTTTTGGCAAAATAAAGAAAAATGAACAGTCTTCAACAGCAGGTGGCTGAACAAAAACTACGAGTACGGAGTTAAATTTTCCTTCACTCTCTAAAAAAAAATAGTGATATCTCATTTGGATGTTTTCTTTCCTTTTTTATTGCAGTATTATGCAAGGAAAGTGGTACTTAAAAGCCATAATCCATTGCTAAAGGCATTAGTTTCCTTTTACAGTTCAGGGGCAAATGCAGCTCTCTGTGAAAGGCATGTTACATTCTTTAATGCTTCTTGTAATAAATAGAAGAAGATTGTGGTCCACATGCATTTTGAATCCTCGAAATGCTCAACGAGGAATTTCAGTGAAGACAGGGAGGTAACCATAGCAAGAACTCAAAAAAATTGTGAACACAGTGCATTAGGAAAGGAGACACTTTCCTAGAGGAGAATAAACTTTCTGAGTGATCCTCTACTTTCAGTTAGGTATTTAAGGAACAGTTTAAGTGCATGAAAAAATACTATGTGGTAACAGAAAGCATTCCGATGCTTCAGCTGAGAAATGTAATCACCACCTTTCAGAGACACTCGGGGACTTTGAGCAATTGAGTTAGAAGCTGTAGGCGCATGTTGTGTGGTTAGGTAGACAGACTTTGCAGACCCCAAGTACAACCCTCTGGTCTCAGAATTTTGTTTCTCCGCCTTCTTTGCTCCGTCTGCTTTGTTTACGTATGTGGGAGAGTCTGTTGAGTGTGGCTGATCTCTCCCAGCTGTGGCCTCTCCATTCACCCTCATTTCTTTCTCCATAGCTCATTTGGACCCAAGCAGTGGTGAAATTGCTGACTGGCAAGTGATTCCTGCCGCAGAAGCACAGGCAAGACGTGGCCACAACCAAAAGAACATGCGGAATGGAAAACATCATCTGGACTATGCAATTTAAATAACATAAAATTTGCCTTTTTTTTTTAAATTTAAGAAAAATCAGTCATGCAGCTTTTTGTTGTTTTCTGCTGTGACCAGAAACCACTTTGGTTGCAGCTCTCTAGTAGTGGAACAAAAAGTCGGAAGGGACTCCAGCTACATATCAAATAAATCTTCAGTTTGACAACAGCTTTTTAGTCTTGCCTTTCTCCGGTTACAATGATAGAAAGTGGCCCCTAACTATCTGTCTGCCATTGATCACTCCAAGAGTGTGACCGCTAGGGTCCCTGATCATTTGCTTTCAGTTGTGGGTAGAAAGGAGAGTTTGCTTTTAATTTTCAGGCAGCCGAGAACACAAGAATGAGCAGGACATTCTAGAGCATTCCGTGCTCACAGGTATTTAGGGAGAATAAAAACAAAAATACATCCTTTTGATTTTTAGCTGTCTTAGTTATTTGTTGGCTTTTACTAAGTAGTAAAATTATCTGTAGGGTTATATTGGTATATTGCTATAGTATTTATAACTGATTTTTTGATTTTATTTTAAATGATCATCAAAATGTATTCTCCTTTAATTACATTATTGGCAATTAAGTAATGTTTCTCAGTAGTTTGAATTTATCCCAACTAATTTACACCTTTGTGGTGGGAGCAAGAGTTTATCCAAAGAGTAAGGACTAGACTAAAACAAAGCTTAGAAACCCAGCTCTATGTGATCCACCCAAATACCTATGTGAACTTGCATATTTATTAGCCTCTTTCCCTTCCAAGTTTTCTTCTATGAAAAAATTGAATTCTTCTCCATTCTGCAAACCCAAATGTCTTCCTGAATCTTTTGAATGGAAGATAAGAAAAAGAGCAAAAACAAATAGTTTTCACTAAACGATGCCAATCAAGTTCCAGCAGCACAGAAGAATGCATCAAATTTTCCACCTGTACTATCCAATGAATACATCAAAGGGCTAGGTATTCTTTTTTTGTTTTTGTTTTTGGTCACACCCAGCAGCACTCAGGGGTTACTCCTGGCTCTACACTCAGAAATCGCTCCTGGCAGGCACAGGGGACCATATGGGATGCTGGGATTTGAACCACCATACTTCTGCATGCAAGGCAAACACCTTACCTCCAAGCTATCTCTCTGGCCCCCGAAAGGGGTAGGTATTCTATTATGTGTATTATAGCAGTAATAAAATTCATACTTAGAACAGTCAGGGACTTTACCAGTACTCTAAAAGGTAGATTGGAATAAAATCATCTCTCTCTTTTTTCTTTTTCTTTTTACTTTCTTTCTCCCTCTTTCTCTCTCCCTTTCTTTTTATCTTATTACCTCTCTCTGACCCTCTCTCTCAAAGCTGGACTCTGTAATGTTGAGCATTTATTTATTTAATTGGAGAGATATTTCAACATGGAGAGATAGTACAGCCGTAGACAGGATGTTTTCCTTGCATGTGGCTGTCCTGGATTCTAACATAACACCCAATATGGTTGGTCTCTTGAGCTTGTCAGAGTAAGCCCTGGGCACTGCCACATTGTGGCCCACAAATCTCTAAATACCTTTTTTAAAGACTCAAAACAATAGTGTATGACTGAAATAATTATTTATATGATGCAGATACAGAAAATGCACCTTAAACATTTTAAAGTAGGGTCGGTGAGGTAGCACCTTGCAAGCGCTAGCCAAGGAAGGAACGCGGTTCGATCCATTGGTGTCCCATATGGTCCCCCAAGACAGGGGCAATTTCTGAGCACTTAGCCAGTAGTAACCTCTGAGCATCAAATGGGTGTGGCCCCAAAAAACCAAAAAAAAAAATAAAACCCAACAACAACAACAAAAACATTTTAAAGTGTACCAACTATGAGAGAAGTAGAAGGGCGATTGAGAACTAATTCCGTTGACAATTTAATTATACAATTACTATACTATTTGATGCCAGGATATAATCATGTTTGTTAAATACTCAAGCAGTGTTGCATTTATTTTTTGGTAGTTACTGTATTTTTTAATTTAATGTATAGATTTTAAGTATTTTTTTGGTCTTCCAGAGACATTTTATTTAAATATGCAATGCATTTATTTTTTTAATTTCTGATTTTAGATTGCTTTGGAATAGTCAACTTCACCAAGACTATTGTAGAATAACGTAATGAAAAATGCTATTTTCATAATATTTAATCAAAGTAATAGAATAAATTTGTTTTAAACCTTAGGCCTCAAATAAAACCTTGGAAGACGTTAGGAAAACCATCATTAAATGCATTCCTGACTATGTTCTCAGCACTTCTGGCAGTGCTCTGGGGACCCATAGGTGGTACCCAGGATCTAATCCAGGTAGACAGCATGCAAGGCAAGAGCTTTACCTGCTGTTTTAGCTCTCTTGCCATTATTTGGGAATAATTATTTGGGAAGCATTAAAATACATAATCCCGGGCCTTCCTCCAATTACATGGAATAATAACTCTTCCCAGGGTAGCATTTATACATTTTTAATTGCCTCT
This sequence comes from Crocidura indochinensis, assembly GCA_004027635.1. Lineage (NCBI taxonomy): Eukaryota > Metazoa > Chordata > Mammalia > Eulipotyphla > Soricidae > Crocidura > Crocidura indochinensis. Next base: position 69,278 of record PVKC010000175.1, on the reverse strand, counting down.
CAGATAATTCTGACTGGCAGCTAGATTTGTGGAATCACTGAGGTAAGGCTGGAATTCGGCCACTGAGCAGTTTATTGAATGAAGTCTATAAAAAGGAACAGTGATGTGAGTTTGGCTCTGTTTCTAGAGGGACTTCATTTCCTACAAAGGCACAAAATCCTCAGAAAACTCACTGTGGTACCGCTTCATAATTTTGAAGACTGAGTCACAGATTCTAAAATCTACTTAATCTTTAACTTTACATTGCTTAGAAGTACAATTCTCATTCCAATTGTTTTGTCTTTTTGTCTTTTGAATATATAAACACTTACAAATTAGTTACTTACTGTTTATATTTTCTGTGGTTAGATATAATTGAAACAAAGAGATCTTCTGGCCTTTTAGTCTGAAAATATGGGATGCTTCTTTTCTGAAGAAAGAGGTCCAAATGTATTCTAAGAAAAAATAATATTAGATTTTATAAATTCTCTTGAGGTATATATTTTTGAAATGTGTGCACCATATAGTAGGATATATTATTTCCTTCTAAGTCATACCATATATTTTGACTTTCTCAATTTAAAAATTGCCTGTTATAAAGGACAAATATTTTAGTTATTAATTTCCTTTAGATTTACAATTTACAATATAGTTTTTCTTTTTTTACATTAGTAATTTATTTAAGCAACATATTTACAGAAATGTCTGTGGTTGGTTTCAGTCATTGAATGTACACTACCCTTCACCAGTGCAACTTTCCCTCCACTAATGTTCTTATCTCCCTCCCTCCCATACCCCTGTCTGTCTCCGGAACAGGAATTTGGCTTCTATCTCTCAATCACTATCATTGTCATAGTAGTTGTCAGTGAAGTTAGTGCGCTGTCTGTGCTTACCACTCTTTTTGGTGAGCTTCAATATCATGGGGTGGTCCTCCCGGGCCTCATCTTACTATTCTGTCTTTTCTTTTTCTTATATCCCACAAATGAAAGCGATTATTATATGTTTATCCCCCTTCCATGACTCATTTCATTCGGCATAATAGTTTCCATGGCCATCCACACATAGGCAAATTTTATGAATTCATTTTTTCTAATCAGCTGCTTAGTGCTCAATTGCATACCACTTTCTTTCCTCAAGATGTACCACAGTTTCTTTAGCCACTCATTTTTTTGTAGGGTACTTGGGTTGTTTCCAGATTCTGGCTATTATAAATAGTGCTGCAATGAACATAGGCATGCAGAGATTGTGTTTTTGTGTTCTAGGGTATATCCCTAGTAGTGGTATTGCTGGATCTAATAAGAGCTCAATTTCTAGTTTTTGAGGAATAGTCATATGATTTACAATATATTTTCACTGTAATATGTTTAGGCTTTTTTTTTTTTTTTGGTTTTTGGGTCACACCCGGCACTGCTCAGGGCTTACTCCTGGCTCCATGCTCAAAAATTGCTCCTGGCAGGCACGGGGGACCATATGGGGCACCGGGATTTGAACCGATGACCTTTTGCATGAAAGGCAAACGCCTTACCTCCATGCTATCTCCCGGGCCCCCATGTTTAGGCTTTTATAAAAAAAAAGTATAGATTCCCCCCACACCAGAGTGATCTTCAGGGCCACGCCTGATTAATTGGGGGGAGGGAAGGGGAGAGAAATTTCTCCCCATGCATCCACAAACAACAGAGGCAGGGCTGCACCCAGAAGATTCCACATGCCATTTCTTCTATTCGTCATCAGCTGGTATGTTGGGGGCTCTGGGCAGGACAGCTAGCCATAGGCCCCCTGGGCTGACCACTTAGTCCAGGGGACTGAGATCCTCCCACACCAGAGTGGTCTTCAGGGCCACGCCTGGTTAATTGGGCCCTGGAGGGGAGGGGAAAGAAATTCCTCCCCTATGCATAGTGGACCCCATACAGGAGTTCTTTTCTTTCTAATATTCATTTTCAAAAGTGCGTGGGTGCATATATACTTTTTATCAACACCCATAAATATTCTAAATTCTCCACTGTTTCTAGGAAAAAAAAATAGAATTCCCTAGATTTGGAGGATAATATTCAAATAGGTCTCTAAAATCATTTTATAAGTAGACGTGACTTCCTATACAGTCTAATCCATTAACAATTCATCTATACAATGTATAGAGCCCCTCTGACATATTTCCCCTCCTCCACATCAGATCCCCTTCTACTCCCTCATCTCCCAATCCGGATTCGTTATCTTCCCCTTAATTAATCCTCTTTACCTTCAGTTCTTCAATTTGTTTGGCACCAAGACCATCCCCTTACCCCAGCAGATTCTGCCCTTTTGCACACCTCTACAAAGCTCATTATTACTCCTAATTCTCTCACCCCCAACCATCAGTACCCCACATTTACCCTTTTTAACTTCTGTACTACACAGTTCTAATCACAGACCAAATCATGCATTGTATTTAACAACCCACAACTGTTTCAAAAGACATAAAATGGACACATATGCCTTTTGAATATTTTATGTGTATTTTCTTTTTTTTATAATTTTTTATTTTTAATGATAAGAACAATGATGCAAAGCAAGAGGACAAGGTAAAGTTACAGAGGAAGGACAATCACCCATAAACAGAGTTCTCAGAAGAAATTCCCTTGCTGACGCCTAAATTTCGAACTTACAGTCAAAGAACATTAAGAAGAATAAAACAGAACCCGTGTACAATTACTTTGTCCACAAGTCCCCAGATTGTAGTACATTATAACATTTCTTAGCAGTACACAAAGCAATCTAAAGCCATGAAATTTATGTGACTCCTTAAACGTTGAAGGCATAGTATTTTTTTTTACATTTTCATGCACATGCATATTAATTTAAGTTAACATCAAAAGTTTAAGTGGGTTTTTTTTTAAGGTTTAGAGTCAAAGGAGCAGAGTGAAAACTGTGTTTGAGTGGCAAATATTGTTTGTGTAGGCCCACCAAAATATGGGGGACATGGAAAGGAAAAGCCTTGGCCTAAAAACAAGGAGACCCTAGCCCTGAAGTTTCCTGGCATAAAACCAACTCTGGGCTCCAGGCAAACTAGCTTGTTCAATCTAAGTCATTGTCTGTAGTGCCAATACAGTTTTATTTTTCATGCAGTTTCTTTTGTTGGCATCAGGTTTCTGTAGTAAAGATTCTGGAATCTGCATATCCTACATTAAAGTCAGGCTGTTGTGGAGCATCCTATAGTTTCACCTCACAATTAAAGGGCAATGCAGAAAGCCCCGTCCAGTAAGCAGGTCATTGTTGTTGTTTAGTCTTATCAGTGTTAAGGGAAGTCTCTTTTGAGTAGGTCGATGTCAGAGCAGCGGAAGGGTCTTCCCTGGTAGAGGACTGCTTCCAGGTGATGTTATAGACAACTTTGGATGTTTCATAGATGGCTTCCCTAGATCGAATGCCCATTCTTCTGAGGCCTGTGCCAGGTCATTATGTCAATGTCCAGGGTGTAAGGTCCCATTGCACTACAAAATTTGTGTATTCCCATCTCTATTAGATAAGAACTTATTTGTATGTATAGTATTTTCCTATTTTAATATGCCTATGCAAACAAGAAATAAAGCCACGTGGCATTATCAGTGATATGGGGGCATAAGAACACGTCCAACAATATTCATGACTTGGTTCAAACATAAGTATTAAACTGAGGGACTCTTTCACCAAGTTCCCTATTGAACAGTTCACAAAGAGAAGAAAGATAAAAAATGGAGAAAATCGTCACTGTATAAGAAAATATTCAGCAGGAGCTATAGCTGTCAAAGAAAACACACATAAAATGTTGAAAAGACATATGTATCCATTTTATGCCTTTTCAAATAGTTGGGGGGGGGTGTTAACTCCAGTGCACCACATTGGTTTGTGACTGAGGACTCTGCAGTACTGAAGGTAAAAAGGGTAAATGTGGAGTAATGATGGTAGGGGTTGAGTTAAAGAGAAAAATAATCTTTTGTAGGGGTGTGCGAAAGAGCAGAGTACAAAATAGACATTCTGCATACACAAAAACATAATTCAAGGATAGGGAGTACTATTAATGTATATTGTGTGTACAGCGGTGCTAGCCCCCCCCCCCCGGCAGTTTTAAACATATAGACTGGTAAGAAATTACCAGTGACTGCTTTAGTGCAACCAAGCAGCTCTCAGTTCCCACAAGTTAAGCCTAGGGGAACCTTCAAGCTCCTCCAAGGGACCCACCTCGCTGGCTTGCCCAGGCATGTGGCCCATGGGAAGCCCTGGAGATCTGGAGCAAGGTGGTTGAGGGGTGCTGGGGTCACCCAAGTCCTGCACTCCCCCCAGGTCTGGTTACGAAGGCCTTTGGCATGGCGGAGGCCTGCCGAACCCCATGCTGGCAGAGACTCCTGGCTCCCAGAAGGAAAGAGGTCCCTCAAGAGTTGGGAGGCCAGAAGTTCAAAACCCCCACCCAATCTTCCCTAAGGAGGTGGATGGGGAATGAGGGAAAGCCTAGGGGAACCTTCAAGCTCCTCCAAGGAACCCACCTCGCTGGCTTGCCCAGGCATGTGGCCCAGGAGAAGCCCTGCCAGGGGTGATTTCTGAACGTAGAACCAGCAGTAACCCCTGAGCGCTGCCAGGTGTGACCCAAAAACCAAAAACAAAACAAAACAAAAAGATATTCCGGGTCATCTTGGTTCAATGTTGGGAGGTATTCAAGAACTTGTTTCTTCCAGGTTCTCTTGTTTTGTGGTATAGTCTCAAATTAGTCTCTGATTACCCTTTGAATTTTTATAGTATCAGTAATAATCTCCCACTTTTCATTTCTAATTCAGTGTATTAAGTTTCTCTCTCTCCCATTCTTTGTAAGTTTTGCTAATGGTTTATCAATCATGTTTATTTTTTCAAAGAATCAACTATTGCTTTCTTTGGCCTTTTGTATATTTTTCAATTCCCAATTCATTAATTTCTGCTCTAAGATTTATTGTTTCATTCTGTCTGCCTATTTTGGGTTTATTTTGTTGATCATTTTCAATTTTTTAAGCTGTGCCATTAAATTATTTATGTAGGCCCCTTCTTCCTGATGGGTACTTGCAAAGCTATAAATTTTCCTCTTAGTACTACTTTTGCTCTGTCCCACAGTTCTGATAATTTGTGATTTGTGTCTTCATTCTCATTTTTTCTAGGATTTTTTTAAATTTCCTTTTTGATTTTGTCTCTGACACACTTGCTGTTCAGTAGTGAGCTCTTCAGTTTCCAAATGTTAAAGTATTTTTTCTGTACCTTTTTGTATTTCACTTCTGATTTCAGTGCATCATGATCTTAGAAGGTTGTTCATAGAATTTCTATCATCTTTATTTTGTAGACGTATTTTTTATGTGGTGTTTTTGGATATTCTCCTATGTGCATTGGAGAAGAAAGTGTATTCAGTTTTCTGTGGGTGGAGAGTCATATATATATGACTAAGCCACTCTCTTCCATTTATCCCTTCAGAGCCCGTAATTTTTTGTTGGATTTTAGCCTGGTTGACCTATCAATGCATGACAGGATGGTGTGGAAGTCTCCCACTTTTATTGTGTTCTTATTTGATATCTTTCATCAAATATACCAATAATTGTTTTAAATAATTTGCTGGCCCTTTATTATGTGTATATATGTTAAGTAGTATGTATTTTTTTCTGGTGTATATGTCCTTTTATTATTAAGAAATGGTCATCTCAAGCCCGGAGAGATAGCACAGCGGCGTTGCCTTGCAAGCAGCCTATCCAGGACCTAAGGTGGTTGGTTCAAATCCTAGTGTCCCATATGGTCCCCCGTGCCTGCCAGGAGCTATTTCTGAGCAGACAGTCAGGAGTGTCCCCTGAGCACCGCCGGGTGTGGCCCAAATACCAAAAATAATAATAATAATAAAAAGAAAAAAGAAAAAGAAATGGTCATCTCTGTTGCTTACAATCTTTTTTTTTTTTTTTTTTGGTTTTTGGGTCACACCCGGCAGTGCTCAGGGGTTACTCCTGGCTCCATGCTCAGCAATTGCTCCTGGCAGGCATGGGGGACCATATGGGGCACCGGGATTCGAACTGATGACCTTTCGTATGAAAGGCAAACGCCTTTCATGCTATCTCCCGGGCCCCACTTACAATCTTTTTAAGTCTAAAGTTTGTGTCATCTGATATTAGAATGGCCACCTCAGAGGGAATTGTTTGCTTGAATGATTGTTTTCCAACCTTTGACTTTGAGTCTGTATTTTCTCTGACTATTCAGATGTGTTTCTTGTAGAAGACAAAACATTGGATTCAACTTTTTGATCCATTATGCCCCTCTGTGTCTCTTAACTGGTACATTTAGTCCTTTGACATTAAGGGAGATGATTGTCATAGGATTTATTGTCTTCTTTTTGCAGGAGTTTAGTGTGTTTGTTCAGTTTGCTTTGTCTTAAACAGACCTTTTAGTTCTCTTTTAAAGGCTGGTTTTGAGTCTGTAAAGTTTCTGAGCTGATTTATCCATGAAGCTGTGTATCTTTCCTTCAAACCTAAATGTAAGTCAGATTGGATGAAGTATTCTTGGCAAAGCATTTATTTCATTGAGTTTTGTCATTATATCCCACCACTGCTTTCAGACCTATAGGGTTGTTTGTGAAACATCTGCTTTAAATTTCAAAGATACTCCTTTGTATGTAATTTCCCTTTTTAAAATTTTCTGCCTTCAGTATTCTATCCCTACCTGTAATATTCATTATTGTGACTAGGCTGTGTTTGGGTTTCTTTTTCTTTGGATCTCTTATATTTGATACTTTGATCATATTTTTCTGCAATTATGTCCTTGACTGTTGTTTCTTCATGGAGATTTTCTCCTGGGCCTCTGGGATTCCAATGATTCTTATGTTGTTTTATTGAGTTTACCCAAGCTGCTATTTTTTATCTCTTCACATCCTTTGAGGATTTTTTCTAGTGTTTGACCATTGATTTTTGTTGTTGTTGTTGTTGTTGTTTTGTGGGTTTTGGGCCACACCCAGTGATGCTCAGGGGTTACTCCTGGTTATGCGCTCAAAAGTCCCTCCTGGCTTGGGGGACCATATGGGATGCCGGGCGATCAAACCGTGGTCTGTCCTAGGCTAGCACTGGCAAGGCAGGCACCTTACCTCTAGCACCACTACGCCGGCCCCTGGTTTTAATCTCTTTTACAATCTCTTCTTTTTAATAAAGTTGTTATGCAGCTCATCTTTCTTCCAGCACACTGATTATTTCCTCAGCAGCTATTACTCTGCTCTGTTACACTATTGCAGGCACCTCTTTTGGGTCCCTCTCTTCTCAACCACAGGACCAAACATCTCCATTCTGGTTTAAGACTATCATCCCTATAGGAACACAACAATTTAGATACCAGTATGTATTTGAAGTCACCTAATGTTCAAAAACAGATGAAGGAACAGAATGATCAACTAGCAACAAGTGCTTACTAAATCTCCTGACAATGTCTTAATGACCTCATTGAAGATATATTAACTTTCACAAATTTGCCTGCTGCTGCATTCTTTTTTCTCTATTTTTTTCTTTTAATTTTAATTGCCTTTTTTTTGGGGGGGGGAGGTTTGGGCCACACCCAGTGATGCTCAGGGGTTACTCCTGGCTATGCGCTCAGAAGTCGCTCCTGGTTTGGGGGACCATATGGGAACCGGGGGATCGAATTGCGGTCCATCCTAGGCTAGCACAGGCAAGGCAGGCACCTTGCCTCCAGCGCCACCGCCTGACCCCAATTTTAATTGCTTTATTTAAACACTGTGGTTACAAATGTGTTCACTATTGGGTTTAACTTATACAGTCTACAATATCCTTCACCAGTGCACCCTTTCGGTCACTATCACTGATTTCTCCCATTTCCCTCTCACCTCCTACTCCCCAATCCCTACCTTGCTCTAGGGCAGTCAAATTGCCTCTCTCTCTCTTCACTCTCTCTTTTTCCCATCCTCTTTCCTTTTTGACTCTGTGGTTTGCACTATTGTTAGTGAAGGGGTACCATGCCTGTTAGTTTCTCCCCTTTCAGTGCCAACCAAGTTCTTATTCAGAATGATCAGTTCCATCTATCATTGTCCTAATAGACCCTTCTCTACTCTAGTTACACTCGTTTCTCTTTAGCAAACTGTCTATCCTGGGCTGGACCTGCTTATCTTTGTCTCTATTGTCTCTTGCTATTATTACTATACTATCTCTTGTTTTCTTTTTATATCTTACAAGTGAGAGATTATTCTATGTCTATCCCTTTTCTAACTCATATCACTCATCATAATATTCTGCATGTCAATCTGTTTATTCTTAGTTAATAATTTTTCCCACTTACCAAAAACAAATGTATTATGATCAACTATGAAAAGTATATGATACATGCTCTGTAAATAAATTAAAAATAGATATAGTTTAGTTACATGTTTATAATAGCATTAATGTTTATAGTATTGATATATTGAATTAATCATGCCCCTCTACTACCAAAGTGCCCAGTCTATTTATGATCTTGTACTAAAATTTTTATAGCTATGGTTTCCCATAGAATGAGTGACTCCTGCAGGAATTTTCCCTGTAAGGGTCACCAGAGGATAATAATGGTCATTCTGAAGACATAGTGCGATGGACAGAGAGTCCATGAAGTGCTCTTTTCTAAGTTAGCATCTGTTTTTTTAATCTAATGGCACTCAAAAATTTTTATTTCTACAGGGAAAGTTGACTCAAGAAAAATACATCTAGAATTTGAAGTCAGATTATTTTTACTAATGTTCATTTTCTTTCTATTTCTCTCTTCTTGTTTTAATTGCAGTGAAGGGAGCAATTTGACCCCAGCACATCACTACCCAGACTTCAGATTCAAGACATATGCTCCACTAGCATTTCGATATTTCAGAGAACTTTTTGGTATCAAGCCTGATGATTACTTGGTAAGAACCTATAATTTTCCTTCCCTCTCCAGAAATGTGTGATGTAAACATTTGTCTCATAGCAACAGTGACAAGTGGCTTGTGTCTTATTAAGCTTTGGAACATAGTAAAGTTTTATGATTATAAATTTAGATTAATGAAATGTGATTTGACTCTAGCTTTTAACAGAGTTACAAAATGTGTGATGGTGATTAATATTTAAGTAACTATTGTATTGGTGGCTATTTCAGATAATTATTCTAACAAATATGTTACAATTATTTCTAAATACTCTTGTGAATTTTGTTGATCAGATTTTGTTTGAAAGTATTCTTATATTAATTGCCTTACTTAATTGTTCCTCTCAAAACCTGTCTTGGCTCAAAACTACTTTTTCCCTGACCTACTATTCAAATAGCATTTTTAAGGATACTGGATAGATTTATTTTCAACATCTCTTTATGCAAGTTTTAAATATGTATTTTATTTTATACAGGTTAGATTTTTTCTTAACTTTGTCTTTCTCCCAGTCTTCCTTCTGGCACACAACAGATCTACACACAAACCCATTTTTGTGTGGTAATCTGATCTGACCTGAGATTTTTACCTAGTTCTTCATCCTGAGTTGGAAACTTCCATTAAGCTTCAAGAGAAAAGTGATTTATTTCATAATTTAGTGACTACTAACATCCTGGGGTTCTTCAGATTTGGTTTTTTAGAGAATGTATGACAGATGCCATCATCAAGCATTTATTGTACACTTTTTTTTTGGTTTTGGTTTTTTGGGTCACACCTGGCAGTGCTCAGGGGCCACTCCTGGCTCCATGCTCAGAAATTGCTCCTGGCAGGCACAGGGGACCATATGGGGCACCGGGATTCAAACCAATGATCTTTTGCATAAAAGGCAAACGCCTTACCTCCATGCTATCTCCCGGGCCCCCATTTATTGTACACTTTATCTTTTGTTTTTGTTTTTGGGTCACACCTGGCAGTGCTCAGGGATTACTCCTTGTTCTATGCTCAGAAATCGCCCCTGGTAGGCTCGGGGGACCATATGGGATGCTGGGATTCGAACCACCATCCTACTGCATGCAAGGCAAACACCCTATCTCCATGCTATCATTCCAGCCCCTGTACACTTTATCTTAATGCAACTTGAGTCACAGTCTAAAATAATGCTTTGCAAGGACATAAAGGGAAATTCATGATTTGTGACAAAGAGCATTTAAACTGCATTTTATAGTGAGGGTTAGATGTAAATAATTAAACTTCATTATTTTGCTTTTGTTTAGATATGTAATTCTCTTAATTCTATCTCTGATGATGAGAACTTGTGAATGATTGTCATTTTTTATTGATTCATGAATTAGTAGTAGCTGCTTTGGCATATTAATGCATCTTATGAGCCACATGGAAAGTTTACTGTGCTGATCACAGACTGCATGCATTAGGCATGTGTTCAATGCCTAGCATCACATGATCCCCCAGGCACTCCCAGGTGTGACAATGGAGCTGGGAGTAGCCCATGGTCACTGCTAGGTATGATCTCCAAACAAGAACAAAAATCAGGAGCTGGAGAGATAGCATGGAGATAAGGCATTTGCCTTGCAAGCAGAAGGACGGTGGTTTGAATCCTCGCATCCCATATGGTCCCCTGAGCTTGCCAAGAGCAATTTCTGAGCATAGAGCCAGGAGTAACCCCTGAGCACTGCCAGGTGTGACCCAAAAACAAACAAACAAACAAAAAGAACAAAATCAAATAAATCATCTTAGAGCTTGTGATAACTAAGTTGAAAATCTCTAGCCATTCATTTCCCTTTTATATAATCATTCATGTTAATCTCTGCCTCATCATTCCCTGCAATGGTATAGTCTGATGCCTCCCAACCCAACAACTTAGCATCCTGCCCTCCCTACTTTGTATCATCTTGCACTCCACTCATGTATGCAGACACACACACATTGAAGGTATATGTATGTGTTTGTGTGTGTTTTCTGGTCACTCTGTAATTACTAAGGATCCCCACCCTTTAGGAAATATGTTTTAAAGGATCCAGTAAGGATCTGGAGAGTACATTATTTTTAATCTCTCATTTCTGCCACACATTAGAAATAAATAGGATGCTCTCACAGCCACAGTGATGCCATGGACTTGTTTTTCTGAAAACAGATCCAATCCATATGGGTGATTCATTCAGAAAGGGTTCTTGTTAGGTCTCCCTTAGTCCCTGACCTGCAGACTAGGAAGCTTGTTCTTTGACTCATTCTGTCTCACAATGTTGCTTTCTTCTGGAAAGACTCTTGTAGTTTTCTAATGAGGCTCTAAGTTGCTAAAGGTATACATAATAAACTAATAGCTTCTCAGAGCAAAGATCTCCTTCCTGTTCTCAGTAAAGATCAATAATAATATTGTTGGGTATTTTGAACCCCTAGCTAATAATTCATTGTGAGGTGAGGCAAAAAAAATTATATCATGAATCTGAGAACTTATTCAGTCATACTTTGATTTGTTTAAATAGGAAAACAACCACCTACCATTTTTGATAAGTAAAAAGACAATTGAAATATTATATATATAGGACCAGAGGATATTACAGCAGGTAACTACTTGCCTTGTACTCAGACAATCTTGGTTCAATCCTGGCACCATATGGAGTCCCTAAGCATCACTAGGAATGAACTCTGAGTGCAGATCCTGGAGTAAATTCTGAGATTCTCCAGGACTTTTGTTTGTGTGGCCTGCAAACAAACAAAAGGAACAAAAAATGTTGCATCTAGAATTTCAGAGAATAGTAGAATGAAACTCAGTTAGGAACCTAATTATTGATATACTGCTTCTAATTGCCTAAAACTTAGGAGAAATTTTAAGAAGTAGAAGAGAAGGGGGAATTACTTAAGAGATGTATCAGGACTCAGAAACCAGAGATGCACCTGCATAAAATGTATAGGAGTGGAGCAGGAGTGATAGTACAGTATGTAGAGCATTTGCCTTGCACATACTTTACCCTATGTTTGATCTTCAGCACCCTTTATGGTGCCCTGTGCCCACCAGGAGTGATCACTGAGTGCTGAGTTTAGAGTAAACCCTGAACATAACCTTGTGTGGCCCAAAACAAACAAACAAACAAACAAAAAACACCAAAAAACAAAGACACCCAGTTTTGAAAGATTTTCTGCAAGGGAAGATTCATATGAGTTTTGTTTGGAAATGCACTTCTGGTTTTTTTATTTTCTGTTTTTTTAATTGTATTATTGTTGTGCCAATTATTTTACGATACTTTACAATTTGGGGGATTATACATAGTTCTTTATAAAAGCCTTACCCTAGCTTTAGTGCTAGGGTTCACATTATAAAAGTGAGTCCTTCTCTTTAGGAAAGGAATATTTTTATTGATATCATTCAAAAGACATTCAAATAATTTCAATAAACAGGTTTTGTTTTTTTGTTCATTTATAATTACAGAGTTATTCATGATTAAGTTCCGGTCTATACAATATCCAACACTCTGCTCTTCACAGTGTACATTTCCCATCACCAATGTCCCCAATTTCCCTTCCACCCTTCCTACTGCTCACCATTTGCTTGCCTCTATGACAGACATTTTTCTTCTATATTTCTCACTCTTTTTCCCATTTTTCCTCTTAAATACTAAACAGTTGTTTTTAATGACAGAAAATTAGTGGAATGCGAAGACTATCTAGGTATTAGATGGAGCCAAAGAATCAATCTCTGGTGGGATGATGATATTGAAGTTCTATTTTAATAGAAGTTCTCTTATCATTTAGATATATTTACTGAAATATCCACAAATGAATTGATGTCTAAGATTTATTTCAAATGAATCTGTGGAAAGTGGACAGGGCTGAAGAAAATACAAGCTTGATCATGACTATGTTTTAATTGACCCATAAATAAAAGTATGGCAATTTTAAAGATGAGGGTCTAAGTTACTTTTGTTTGATTCCATTTTACTACCTACCTTCTTATCCATAGTTTAGCAATGACTCATTTCTGGAACCCAAAAGAAAAAGCAAGAACAGTGTTCAAGTTATTATGGTTTCCAGTGATCACAGCCACCACCTGCCCTCACTTGAGGGTCTCCAGAGCCCAGGGTGGAATCTATATCCCTGCAAGTTTTGGAGCTTCTGGAAGTTACCCTTTAGACCGTGGAACCTAGGGAGAACACTCAATCATCTGAAGTATAATAAGGATAAAGGCTCTTTTGTATGACATAGCATGGTGCTGAGAACCTAGAACTAAGCCCAGAAACCCTCATAGCTGTATGTTAGAAATATGAAGCCTGTGTCTGTCAATAGAAGGGCTCAGGTCACCCAAATCAGACAGAGTAGAACACAGACCAGAGCTGTTTTTCCTCTGTGCTCCATTCCTTTCACTAGCTGGCTCATATTCTCCAACCACTGAGTCTCAGAATCCTCATTAAATATGATCTCAAGAACTCCTCACCAGCTTCAAACTGTGACCTGTGATTTTCAATTCTGAAGACTGCAGACAAGAGAGACCAAACTCTAGCCAGAGATGTAGCTCAACAGAATAACACTTTCTTTGACTGTTCAAGGCCCTGGGTTTGATTCCTGGTACCATAAACAAAACAAGAGATCCCTTATAAAGCATATTTTGGAAAATGAAGCAGGGAAATATAATATAAGCTGTCTTTTTAAACACCTTAGGAAGAAACAAAAGTAGAAGATGTAATTTACAAAGATCATCCTTTCATCTAATGTAATGACACTGACCTAAATGGAGATGAAACAGCTAATATTTTGTAGCAGTTGTCAACCAACTATTGATAGGTTTAAAATTAAATATCATGATGTGTTTGTTTCTACTTAGTTTTGGTGCGTTGCCTCTCAATTTTAGTCAGAATTATTCTGTGTGCATTCTTAGTACTGTGAAAATCCACTGTGTTCATGCAGATTACAAGTTTCTTTTTGAAACCTGCCTAATTGGTTTTGTGAGACAGTATAGTGAATAGTGTTCCTGGAATGTTCCTTCCTTATTTATTCCAAATATATACCTCCTAGAGGGAAAACCAAGGTGCCAGAGAGCATTCACCCCATCTCTGCTTAGCCAACAAGTCTTCTGTTCCTTTCCTTTTGCACCAGTGCTCAGGGATCACTAAGTATTCCTAAACCCAGGGTAATTTATATGATGTCTATTCAGACTCACTGACATCAGTAAGAAAGCAAGCAGGATGAATATTCAACACTGTGAAGGGAAAGTAATGACAGGGCAAATTGTCTCCTCCACACTGCGCAAATTTACATTGTTAATTTGCCTTGGCAAGGCCCAGCTGGATTGTACTTTGCATTCTTTCCAATGAGTATAGTAGGAAGGCTCTGTAGGAAATAAAAGCCAGAAAATGAATACACTGGAACAGCTTGCACAAAAATGAAAGTGCCTGGAAGGTGCATTAAACCAGGCTTGTGCATGGGGGCTTGTTGATCATGGCTCATTAAAATGTTCCCATCTCTCCTCTCTATTTGCTCTTAAAAGGCAGCATTTCTGAGAAGGTTGCTTAACAGAGAACATGGTACCCAAATTGAAGTTTAAAAACACCATAGAATTATGATGATAATGGTAATATTCTTGTTCTGTATTATGATGCCAGTTTATTGAAGATGGATGCTGTGCTTAGTAATAACCCCCAAAAGTGGGTATTAAGATTGGCTAAACATACTTGTTTTCCCATTTGTATTAATTTATTAATGTCACAATAAAGAAATATTTTTACAATTAAATAGCCAGTGAAATTGGCTCCATTTTATGTTACTGCTTATAGAAGAATTTGAGACTATAATTGGGAGCAGATGTTCAGGTCTGAATCTTATTTCCTCTAGACAGCTCTTCCTGAATCATCCACTAATTTCTCTATTTGTAGCCTCTAATTTCTTTATTCTTTGTTGTTCTTGAACCTTTATAATATTTACCCCATCTTTAAGAAGATTAGTGTAAGAAGTTTCACCTAATCAGTCAGCCAATTTCAAAAAAATATTTGGGGTCTGCCTGTATTTTTTATGAGAGCTGAGCTTTATACCTTCATTTTCCAGCACTCCTGATTATATAAAAGATTCATCTTTTTTGTTTTGTTTTGTTTTTGTTTGGAAACTACTTCCAACTGTGTTCAGCTCCTGACTCTGTGCTTAGAGATCCCTCCTGGCAGGGTTTAGGGGACCCTATGGGGTGTTGGAGATCTTATCCAGGTCAGCCTCATACAAAGCAAAGCACCTTACTTACTTACTGTACTATTGCTCTGGCCCCCAGAAGATCAACATATTTTTGGAGGGGAAGAACATATCCAGTGATTCTCAGGGCTTACTCCTGGCTCTGTATTCAAGGAATCCTCCTGGCGGGCTTGGGAGATCATATAGGGTGCCAGAGATCAAACTCCAATTAGCAGCATATAAGGCAAGTGTTGAACTATCTCTTTCTTCAATCAAAGGTCCACTTTTTTTATTTATTTATTAAGAATATCTCAGACAGGCGGTAGGAAGAGAGAGAAAGAAGGAGCTTGTTTTCACGCTACCTGGGTTTATCCCTAACACCACATATAGTCCCCTGAGCACTTCAAGGGTGATCTTAGAGTGGAGACAGGAATAAGACCTGAGTACCACCAGGTGTAATCCAAAACAACAAACAAATGGGGGGTGAGTACTACCAGGTATCTTGTCATTAGACTCAGCTAAAACTTTCAGTACATCTAGGACCTCTCCAATTCTGCCTCACTGTCTCTGTAGTGTGTATTAAACATTGTGTCTTTCTCCCCTACATCTGATCATATAATTCAAAACTATTATCAATACCACAAGAGTGTTTCTTGGCCAAGGTTTCAAAAGCATCTATTCTTTTAAGCATTCTTAAATGGTTTTGGCTAGTTTTCTCTTTTTTCTGGAGGTAGCAGTGAAACTATTGGGAATACACCCACCATGCTCATGACTTACTCCTGACTTTATCTTCAAGGGTCATTCCTGGTTTTACTAGAGTAGGGAACAATATGTGGAGCTGAGAATTGTACTAGGCTTTTTGTAAAGCAACTGCCTTAACCTGTACTTTCTCCAGTATTGGGCACTATCCTTTTGGAATATCCAGTCTTCACCCAATTCAGCATAACTCTTTTTGTTGGTACTTATCACTCATTGGTTGGAAGCACCTTTGGATTGAAGCATCCTTTGGATTGGTCTCTTACCCTACTTGTTCTCCACCCCAGGGTATGATCTTTTGCTTCCCAATAAAGACTCCCGGTCTCAAGGAGAAACTATTTGCGGTTTCAGTTTTCTGAGTCTGAGTTATCTCCTTGCTGGTATTAGTACCAGCAGCGGAGGGCATGCATGTGGAAGTTTTATCTCCTTAATCATGTGTGGATTATTTTCTGTGTCAGTGTTTTCTTCCAGATCCACATTCCCCCAGTTTCCCAGATTGGGGCATGAGGCTTCTGCTTCACTTTTCCTTATTTTGAAGATGAGGTTTTTAAGATTACAAGAGGTGAAGTGATTTTCTCCAGATAACATCATTGGCCACTTGAAGATCTATGAATTGAAAATTTCAGTTGATTCCAAGTCCAATGCCCTTGCCACTATCTTTTATCCATATGAATAACACATGTCCTGGACTTCCCCTCTATTTCTTTTGCATCCTCTCTCTAGTTTCTCTCAGAGGTCTCAAACTCAATTTACCTGGGGGCAGCAAGAGGCAAAGTCGGGGTGATCCTTGAGTGCAAAGTCAGTAGTAAGCCTTGAACATTGGGGGGTGTGACCCAAACAACTAAAACAAAACAAAGCAAAAAGAGATTCCTCTAGGGCAGGATCACAAAATGTTGTACAGAGGGCCAAAAACGGCCCGCTGGCCGCGAGTTTTGTTTTCCTGTCTTAGGCCCAACTTGTCCATAAGTGCAGGAGAGGTGATAAAAGGTAGAGGGTGCCTGGATTTCCAGAAACCACCAAACACACATTTCTTTCCATTTTTATAGATAATTTAGTTTGTTTTTTATCCACAATACTGCCAAAGCAAGTCCATTTTAAACAGTAAAACCTGTATAAAGTGTTTTTTAAATATTTTTCTCCAGGCTCTCTTATCTTTCTCCTTCCTCTATCTTCCTTTTGTTGTTGTTTTTCCCCACCTCTGAGATTTTTCTGTAGTGAAGAATTAAATATTCTCAAGCCAGAACGAAAAATCATTTGGAAAATGTTAAACCCTGGTATTTTCAGGTGCCTTGATCTTCATGGTGTTGTTCTTTGGATTCCCACTTTTTCCACTTACTGAGGCTCCTGTGATATTTCTTATTAGCACCCTTTCCTTATATTTCTCATGCAAATCACTCATGGGTCTAGTCAATAAACACTGGACAGTAACCCAAATTTTACTTTATTAGTGGGTTTAGGTGTCTGTGTTTCTTTACTATTTTGTTTTGGGGATATACCCAGTAGTGTTCAGGGCTTACTCCTGACTCTTTGCTCAGGAATTGTTCCTGGAATGCTCAGAGTACCATATAGAGTGCCATAGATTGAACTCAGGTTTGATGGCTTTTTGCAAGGAAAGCTCACTATATTATCAAGGTTTTAGGCATCAGAGTGAGAAATAATCTTTTTTTGTTGCCAGTAGAGTCATTGATTTCACTTTTTATTTGACATAATTTCATGAATATTACTCTGTATAACTTGGGCCTTTAAGCATCATCACCGTGAAAGCAAATCATGCTTTCTGTCTCCTAAGTTTTATAGTCTTCTGAGAATTCCATATATGTAAATAAATAAATATTTTGTGGTCACATCTATGCAGAGAACATCCGATATCAGAGGAAACTTTAGTCCCTAGAATCAAAGAGAATTTTGCAGAGTAGTCTGGAACTATGGAAGATCAGTCAATGTGAACCCAACAGTCATTTCCCACTTCAACAGAAGAGATACAGATTTGCTACAGACTCTCCAATGGCTTTCAGCTCCACTAAAAAAAAGGTCACAGTCTTTAAGTGGACTCTAGCATCACGCAGGGTCTGACTCACCCAATTTTTCTGGCTTCATCTCTTTCACTCTCCTTTCTACTTGTTTTATTCCACCACTCACCTACTTTTTTTTTTGTTTTGTTTTTGTTTTTGGTTTTTGGGTCACACCCGGCAGTGTTCAGGGGTCACTCCTGGCTCCATGCTCAGAAATTGCTCCTGGCAGGCACGGGGGACCATATGGGGCACCGGGATTCGAACTGATGACCTTTTGCATGAAAGGCAAACGCCTTACCTCCATGCTATCTCCTGGGCCCCAGGCTTCTCACCACTCACCTTCTTGCTATAACTCAAACTGTCCAAGTTCAGGAAAAGTTCAGGACTTTAGGTTTAGCCCTTCAACTTTGCCCTTCAACAATGCCTTTTCTTCAGTTATCTACCTGTCTTCTTGCTGTCTGTCTCCTTGCTCAATTGCCATCTTCTCAACAAGACTCTCAGTTTCCCCAAACCCCCAGTTAAAATATATTGCAAATTTGAACGCACTCATGTCTGAGACTCTCTTTCCTTTTTCTAGGCTTAATTTTTCTTCATGGTATATACTAAGTTTGTTCACTGTACTTCATTAATATTAAGAGTTCCTAGAAGGGGGATATGGTTGCTGAGCTATAGTACAGCAGGCAGTGTGCTTGCTTTGTAAGTAGCTACCCCATGTTCTATCATCAGAATCCTATCTGGTCCCCTGAACACTGCTCGGAGCAATTCCTGGGTACAGAGCCAGGAGTAAACCTGAACAACACTGGGTATGACCCCAAAAGTAAGCAGAACTAAACAACGTCATCCAGGGTTCGTAAAAGGTTTTTGTTTGTTTGGGGTTTTTTTTTTTTTTTTGCCTTTGTCATGTATCTTGTGAGAGTAATATTCTTTACTTATAGAATGAGTGCATGAATGAGTATATGTCATATGTAGATGCAATGGAGGTTATTTCTTTTTAGGAGTGGTGGCCACATCCAGTGGTGCTCAGGGCTCACTCCTAGTTCTGCACTCAGGGATCACTCCTGGCAGGCTTCAAGGGGTCATATGGGATGCTGGGGATTGAACCTATATCAGCCACGTGCAAGGCAAGGGCCCTGCTCTCTATATTCTTCCTCCAGTCCCTGCAAGTTGTTTGATAGAGGCAAATGCAAAGAGTGTGCAGTCTTCTATGGCATTCAAGGAGGGAATTGATTAGACAGGGATGGGTCATGCATGACCTTGAAAATAGAATAGAAATTGGGGATTAACTTCTATCTAAAGGTGGAAAGCAATAAAATATAAAAAACATCTATAAAAACGGGGCCCAGGAGATAGCATGGAGGTAAGGCATTTGCCTTTCATGCAAAAGGTCATCGGTTCGAATCCCGGTGCCCCATATGGTCCGCCGTGCCTGCCAGGAGCAATTTCTGAGCATGGAGCCAGGAGTAACCCCTGAGCACTGCCGGGTGTGACCCCCAAAAAAAATCTATAAAAGGATATGATAAGATTTGTACTAGAGAACAAGCTCTGGTTTCAGCTGGAGATGTTACAAAAGGAATCAAGTATGAATAGTTGAGTCAAGGCATGGCTTGTCTCAAGGCAAATTAATTCTAATAGTGAAGACACTAAATGATTAAGCCTTTGAATGTTGGCAAAATAATAGCTGAGGCAGACATAATCAATAAACTGGTTATGAGGGTGAAGAAATTTATTCAAGGGTGATTTCCAAGTTCATGTATGGAGGACAAAATGAGTAAAAACATTTTATAAGATTTTTTTAAAAATAAAAATAAAGGAAGTAGAGGGTAAACTGATGGCTTAAACCTACTATGTGTGGTTGTTCAAATTAAAGCATTCAAAATTACTAAAGTGATGGGAGTGGAGACTGGAAACACCCTGCCCTCTTTCATGTACTCCATAATCTTGGATCTGACTCAGAATTACATTTGCTAAGAGCTAGAGGCACCTTTCTATGTACTGCAGAGATACCATATAATCTGACCTAACCATAACCCTGAGTTGCATATGATTTTTAACTTACGCATTTAGTGTAACAAGTAAAGAGTTGGTGGCAAAACCAAATGGAAATATTTTGGTAAAAGTTAGATGAATAAGTCTAAATCCTAGAAGAGAATTTGAGGTGTAGATAAGACTTCAGAATCATTGCATTGTTGAATTCATGAGTAAAGGACATTGCTTGGGAGAAGAGAAGAGGAATGAATGATTTATCCACAAACAGTATAGATGAAACTTTTACTTGTTTGTGGGCACTTGCTGGAGACAGAGCACTTTGGTATACTTTATTGTTTGATTCTTTCACTGAATAATTACTTTGTTTTGTGATTCCATTATATGGCACTGAGGGATGGAGAAGAAGGAAATATATGTCTCCTATCATAGAATTATTAATGATGAATGTATTTAATACATTCTTAGCTATATCACAAAGTACTCTCTACTATTTGTGGATAATTCTCTAAAGATCTTAAAGAAGACTTTATATTTCAAAATGACCATATATTATTATCTTTTTCCTTGGAATCATCATATGTTTAAATGCACTTTAATGTTTATTTACTCTTACAGTATTCCATCTGCAGTGAACCTCTAATAGAATTGTCCAATCCTGGAGCCAGTGGATCCATATTTTTTGTGACTAGTGATGATGAATTTATCATCAAAACAGTTCAGCATAAAGAAGCTGAATTTCTTCAGAAACTACTGCCAGGCTATTACATGGTAAGTAATTGTGTAATTTTCTACTTAACGCTTAATTACTTTCTCAACGATTTGGTTTATTTTTTCCCTCTCTTTGGTGAACTTTATTTTATGTTTTGGTTATGCTATGACATTATTAAATAGGTTTTTTAAAAGTAATTAAGAACTAAGTAAGTGAGAATATCTACTACTTTACTCAGTCTTAATTCCAATCCCATCTCATCCACCAACTAAGTATATGACTATGAGTAAGTAATAAAATAGGAATATTAGTTCCCACAATTTTTAAAAGCTAGGAAATGCCTATCTTTATGGTAGTTGTAGCAAAGAAAGAATACAGGGTTTAAGATAAAGAAGTAAAGTATCACAAAATTCTTTACAGACAGTTAAATACATAGTGGTAGTATGAGTAGTTAACATTCATTGAAGTACTAAACTGCATGTTAAAAACAACATTAAGAAGCCAGAGCAATAGCACAGTGGTATGGTGTTTGCTTTGCACACTGCTGACCCAGATCCTATACCTGAGTTCTATTCCCAGTATCCTGTATGGTCGGTCTTCTGAGCCTGCTAGGAGTAATTTCTGAGTTCAGAGCCAGGAGTAACCTTTGAGGACCACCAAGTGTGGCTGAACCCCCCAACCCCAATTTAATTAATTAAATAAAAATGGCATTAAGTGTTTTGCATGCATTAACTCATTTAACTTTCATATTAATATTGGTACTGCCACTCTAACCACTTTATAGAAGTGGTAATTCAGTTAAAAATAAATTAGAGGAGGGACCAGAGAGATAGCATAGAGGTAGGGTGTTTTCCTTGCATGCAGAAGGACAGTGGTTCGAATCCCGGCATTCCATATGGTCCCCCGAGCCTACCAGGAGCTATTTCTGAGTGTAGAGCCAGGAAGAACCACTGAGCACTGCCCGGTATGGCCCAAAAGCCAAATATAAACAAACAAACAAACAAAAAAGTTAAAGGGAGACCAGAGCTGTAGTGCAGCGGTAGGGCGTTTGCCTTGCATGTAGCTGACCCAGGAAGGACCTGAGTTCAATCCCCAGTGTCATATATGGTCCCCCAAGCCAGGAGCGATTTCTGAGCACATAACCAGGAGTAACCCCAGAGCATCACCGGGTGTGGCCCCAAACCAAAAGAAAATAAAACAAAAAAATAAGTTAGAGGGATTGACGTGATTGCACAATGGATAGGGCTTGTACATGGCTAATCCAGGTCTATCTCCAGCATCTCAGATGGTCCCCTGAGCCTCCCAAGAGGAATTTCTGAGCACAGTCATAAGTAACCCCTGTGTGTCACCAGGTGTAGCCCAAAACAAATAGAAGTTAGGTAATTGTCAGAGTTTTCTGGTACTGAACTACAGAACTGAATCTCGAACATATGCAGGATTCCAGAGGCTGCATTCCAACTATTCATGTGTTCCATGGTGGCTGTTTATAGCCACTTCCCTTCAGAACATAGGGTTCTGTAGACCACATTTAGGTCATGTGAAAAGTACTTCTTACATGTCTTTAAGACAAATAAACAATAACCTAGCCCAGCTGGATTTGGTAGACATTCAGTTAAAATAAAAACATTTGGGGCTAGTGAGATACTGCATATCTTAAGGCATTGGTCTTGCAAATGATCAACCCTGATTCTATCCCCAGCACCACCTATAGTGCCCTCCCACTGCCACCACTAGAGGTGAATCTTGAGTACCACTAGGTATGGCCCAAACCCTCTCCCCAAGACAAAATTAAAATAGAATAAAATATAAATGCTTTTCCTAAATCGCCCTGTCTTTTTCATACCTCTGTTTGTTTCCGGAATTGATGACTTTTTAAAAATTCTTATCCATTCTTATTGGAAAAGAAATATATTGAATATGTACATATATTAAAATATAGATGAATTAATATTGTGCCCGTCTTCACATTTTTGCTAATTAAAATTTTATGTACTGAGGGGCCGGGCGGTGGCGCTGGAGGTTAGGTGCCTGCCTTTCTTGCGCTAGCCTAGGACGGACCACGGTTCGATCCCCCGGTTCCCATATGGTCCCCCAGGCCAGGAGCAACTTCTGAGCGCATAGCCAGGAGTAACCCCTGAGCACTGCTGGGTGTGACAAAAAAGAACAAAAAAACAAAAACAAAAAAATTTTATGTACTGAAAGTTGTCAACACTTAACACATAAAACATGAATTACTCTTTGGAAGACACTGAATTCTTAGAATAAAATGTTGTATTCTATAGTGCTCTAGACTTTACCCACAGGAACAAAATATTCACTGAAAAAGTTCAGTTCCTTTTATTAAAACTCTTTTTTAACAAGCAGTCTTAAATTTATCCTTTCTGGTATTTAATTGATGCTGGAAAGAGGACTTCTTTCACTGTAGAAAGATATTTCAGCTAATAATGTGACATTATAACGACAAAAGTAGAGGTAGAGAGGCCAGAGAGATAGCATAGTGGTATGGCGTTTGCCTTGCATGCAGTTGATCCAATACAGATGGTAGTTCAAATCCCGGCACCTCATATGGTCCCCCGTGCCTGCCAGGAGCTATTTCTGAGTTCAGAGTCTGGAGTAACCCCTTAGCGTCACTGGGTGTGACTCAAACACCAAAAAAAAAAAAAAAAAAAAAAGTAGGGCTATGGATATCTTAAAATACTATACCACATTTCTTGTATTTTTAAGTCCCTAGCACCACACTACTTTCTGCAGAATTGCCACGAGGATCCAGCTGGTCCACAGCACTGCTGGACCAAAGCATTGAACTCTTTGGCCATTAGCTGAATATTGTCAAGAGAGTCTTCTAAGCCCCCTGAGCTTTGATTAGAAGTCTCCTAAAAAAAAAGGGGGGGGAAATGAGAAAATTTAAATTCCTTCATTTCACTTACTTATGATTAAAATGTCACATATGTATGTATATGGTGTATATTATATATATTTATCAATATATGTGTGTGGCATGTGACATTAGGTGATCCAATATACGTGTGTAGATATGCATCATATATACATGCATGATCTGATCACCTTTACTCTGTGATCTTATTTGAGAAGCAACATGAAACCTACAAAGCTGTAGATCCTTAAGCAGTAGTTATCCCCAAGACAAGGTTACTATGAAAAACAGAATCTGAACAAGTTTATATTCTCTAAAATTTTTAATTCATGTTTTTTGATTGTTTCTTCAGATTGGTTTTGTAGCCACACCTACTGGTACTCAGGACTCTGTGCTCAGGGGTTATTCCTGGCATTCACAGTGGAATTCCAAGGCTAGAACCCCAGTTGTCCACATACAGGGCAAGTGCTCACTCAACCCACTACACTATTTCTCTAGCCCCCAAATTTGCTACCAAAACTTGAGTGTTAGGACAAGGCAGAGAGGTTTTTTTGGATTTTATGTTTTTATTTGTTTGGAGTTTGGGGTTTTGTTGGGAAGGGGGGTTGTTTATTTGTTTTTTGGTTTTGTTTTGGGCCACACCCAGCAGCACTCAGGAGGTACTCTTTTTTTTTTTCAGGAGGTACTCTTGACTCTGCACCCAGAAATCATTACTGGCAGGCTTGGGGGACCATATGGGATGTTATCAAATCAATCATATACAGGCAAACATACTACCCACTGTGCTATTGCTCTGGCCCCCAGGGAGAAGTTTTAATTCTAGAACTACATTTACTTGCTGAGAGGTGAAAACTGTCATCTTCATCTCATGACAGTAAATGAGATGCCACAGAGCTCATTGTGCATTAAAATAATAATTCTAGGGGATGGAGTGATAGTGTAGTGGTAGGGTGTTTGCCTTGCACGCGGCCAATCCAGGATGGACCTCGGTTGGATCCCCAGCATCCCATATGGCCCTTCAAGCCAGGAGCAATTTCTGAGTGCATAGCCAGGAGTTACCCCTAAGCATCACAAGGTGTGACCCAAAAAGCAAAATAATAATAATAATAATTCCAAAATATATTTGGTACATTAAAAGGTATTAGTGAATGCTGTATGCCACATAAGAACTAGAAATCTGGGGCCCGGGAGATAGCATGGAGGTAAGGCGTTTGCCTTTCATGCAAAAGGTCATCGGTTCGAATCCTGGTGCACCATATGGTCCCCCGTGCCTGCCAGGAGCAATTTCTGAGCATGGAGCCAGGAGTAACCCCTGAGCACTGCCAGGTGTGACCCAAAAACCAAAAAAAAAAAAAAAAAAAAAAAAAAAAAAAAAAAAAAAAAAAAAAAAAAAAAAGAACTAGAAATCTAAATTAAAATCTACTCAGCAATATGCACAGGTTTTTAAAAAAATTGCCTCTTAAATAAGTAGGAGTGTTTTAGAGCAATTTTTCTATTTTATATCAGAGAAAATAGAAAATTTTGAGAAGATCATTCCTTTCTCAGATAAGTATGTTATTTATATTTGGCATGTACCATTTCAGATGATGCCTTTCTTTACATACACTGTAAAACAATCTAAAATTGAGGTAAGATTCATATCACGGAATTGGATAGGAAAGGTCAAGGTGGCTAAAGAGGAAAACTTCTCTAAATGCCTCTGTGATATCCACACAAAGAGCACATCAAAGCTGAGCTAAACACTAGCCCCACAAGATAAAATCCACCAGAGAATACAGAAGAATTCACTGTGGAGCAAAGAATTATGGACAATTTCAGACCTGCAGAGCACTCTTCCTTAAAGTGGGAAGGGAGAAAAGCAGAGACTGGAAGAGAAAGGGGATCCCTTACCTGATACTAGACTCAAAAGCCAACTTAAGGCAAGAGGATATTAACCACAACTGTTATGGAACTTCAGCTTTCTACTGACACATTTGAAGATTCCTGGGACTTGTTCAATCCAGCAAGGGGTGTGGTATATTTAGGATTGGGTACAGCCATTCCAAGAAGAACCCTACCAACAGCCCCACCCAGCCCCTCTTAAAGAGGTGTAGCAGTCTTAGCTATATCTAACAGGATTAAAGGCTTGACCCCACCCAGCAGGTTTACAGTTACAGTACAATTAACAAATTTGCTGTCAGTTTAGAACTACAGAAAGCTTCCTCAATTTGTATGTATCAGACTTTAATCCCCAGCCTGAAGCAATGACACTGAGCACAGAGGCTCAACAGAGCTTCAGTTTTTCATCTGTACCAGCTGTTGTGTCCAAAACAGACTGGGCAAGTCCAAAGTTCAGTCATCCTTAGATTACAGTCAGTATCAGCCATTCCCTAAACTGCATATAGGAGCTGCCATCCCGGAGACCAGATACTGCAGGAAACAGCACATAAATGAGCCCTACCCATAGTTCGGAGCAGTCATCTCCAAACTCGTACTGGCAAGTGCAAAAATAGCACAGGAGCTTTGGAGACTTGTTTACTGAACCACTGCTATCAGATATACATAATTAAAAACTCCAGTCAGTGCCCAAGTCAGCTGGACTGTGGCACCATGTCATTGTGATTCTGTCTCTCAAACCAGATAGACCTTGATAACTTCAGGGCACTGATGACCACAAATTCCCCTTTGTCATTCTGGTGCACACAAAACTTAGAGCTATAGGCACAGTTCAGTCTTGCAAACATTTTTTGAAAATCCTCTCAAGACATCCATGGTTGCCAGAAATGAGTAGAGAAATAGGCACCAGCCTAGAATTGTATATGGGAATACCAGATCACACTTCGGGGTCAATGGAAATTCAAAGATCAATAATTAGCTCCCATGTAGCACTTGAAATAAATTTATAAAAAATTAAGTAATTTGAGGGTGGTGGAGAGAGATAGCATGGAGGTAGGGCATTTGCCTTGCAGGCAGGAGGACAGTGGTTCAAATCCTAGCACTCCATATGGTCCCCCAAACCTGCCAGGAGTGATTTTTTGAGCCAGGAGGAACCCCTGAGTGCTGCTGGGTGTGACCCAAAAACCAAAAACAAATAAAAAATTCAGTAATTCAGCTACATCAAAAGATAGTGATAGAAATACTCAAAAGCCTCAATTTGTATCAGAATAACTTTAGAGAAACAGCCCTTTCACGGGAAACTGAGGAAATCACTGGAAAAGAAAATTGATAAATCTGAAGAAAACAATTACGAAAAACAAAAATAGGAGAATTCATTCAAAGAGAAATTAAGGAGCTGAAGAATGCAGTGGCAACAGACTCAGAAGCAGGGTGGATGAAGCAGAAACAAATCACTGACCAAGAAGACAAAGTCTGTGGCATCATTAATAAAAAAGTAATAGAAAATTGAGGGGCCCGGGAGATAGCATGGAGGTAAGGCATTTGCCTTTCATGCAAAAAGGTCATTGGTTGGAATCCCGGTGCCCCATATGGTCCCCCGTGCCTGCCAGGAGCAATTTCTGAGCATGGAGCCAGGAGTAACCCCTGAGCACTGCCGGGTGTGCCACAAAAAAAAAAAAAAAAAGAAAATTGATTTTGATTTTTCAAATGAAGATAATTTAAGGTAGATAAATGACACTATCAAAAGGAGCAATCTCCACATCAGAAGGTACAGGAAATAAAAAGAATGGTGGGTAGAAGAAATAGTAGCTGATAATTTCCCACAAAGAATAGAAAACACAAAATAGACATAGACATCAAGATACCTTGTAAACAAACAGCAAAACCTAAGGAAAATATACTCCCTAAAGCAACAAGAGAGAAGCAAAGACTTATAAGGGAAATGCTGTATAAATCATATTAAATTTCTCACTTAAAGTTCTACAATCAAGAAAATGGAATGATTTATTCAAAGCACAGAAAGGAGACAACCTCCAACCAATAATCCTCTACCCTGCCAGGTTATCATTCAGATTTGAATGACTAATGAAAATATTTTCAGACAAACACCAGCTAAATGAATTTGTTGAATTCGTAGCTTTTCGGGGTCGGAGAGGTAGTATAGAGGTAAGACATTTGCCTTTCATGCAGAAGGACGGCGATTCGAATCCCGACATCCCATATGGTCCCCTGTGCCTGCCAGGGGCAATTTCTGAGCATAGAGACAGGAGTGACCCCTGAGTGCTGCCAGGTGAGACCCCCATCCAAAACAAAAGAATTTGTAGCTTTTCAAAGGATACTAAATGAACTATAAAAAAGCAAATAGTAATTGGCAAAAACAACAAAAATCTTCATAGAAAATGCAGCATATTCCTTTATATCAATAATTTTTTTTAAGTATCAATGAGCCCATCTCTCTCATGTCAGAGTATAGATGGATCAGGAAACAAAATCTAACATTTTGCTTCTTCCAAGAGACACACTGGAATTCTCATGATAGCTATATGCTCAGAGTAAATGGTTAGAAAACAACCATGCAGATTAATGATAAACTAAAAATTAGTGGTGGCAATACTTAGATGAAATTAAATATCATCCAAATTAAGTATAACATAGGAACAAACATATCATTACTGGTTAAGAGATCAGTAGAACAAGATGACTTAACTTTTATCAGTACATATGCACCAAACAGAGAAGCAGTAAAGTTTGTAAAATAACACCTGATAGCTTGAGGAGGTATATTGACAACAGCAAAATGGTAGTGGAAGAATGTAATACCCCACTCCATCAATGGACAGATCTACCAGACAGAATATCAATAAGGAAACAGGAGCCTTAAATGAGATATTAAAAGAGTTGGGATTGGTAAAATTTAAAAGACTCCATCCTGAGAAAGATTAGTAAACATTCTTTATGGAATATTCTCTAACCAAAATATACTTAAATGTTTATAAAGTCACAAAATTAGAAATATCAAGTATCTTTTTAGATCACGAAGGGTAAAATTAACCATATATAGAAAAATCAGGGAAAGCTCCAACATTTGAAAACTGAAAAATAGTATTAAAAATCATCAGTTTGAAGTAGAAATCAAAGAAGAAATAAAAAAAAGATTCCTCAAATGAGACTGAAGACACAAATTATCAGAACTTATGAGAAATAACTCTAGGAGTGATCCCTGAGCACAGAACCAGGAGTTAACTCTGAACACCCCAGGGTGTTCCCACCACACACACACACACACACACACACACACACACACACACACACACACACACATACACACACACACAAAATAAGTTGGGAAAGAACAGACTTTTCAATAAATAAAATAATCTTCTACTTAAGATTATTCACATTCAAGAACATTATCTACATATGTAGTAAAAATTGATTATACGATAGCCAAAACCATTTTAAAAATTAGAAGAAAATGGGGACTCTGAAATATTAAAAGTATAAAAATGATACCCTGAAAATTGGGAGAAGTGACCTCCTTAAAAGTTGGGATTTGTGGGACCAGAGAGATAGCACAATGGGTATTTTGTTTGCCTGGAATATACCCAACCTGGATTCAATCTCCAGCATCTCATATGGTTCCCCAAGTCTGCCAGGAGTAACTTCTGAGGACAGAGTCAGAAGTAACTCATGAGAACCCCTGGGAGTGATCAAAACAAGCAGACAAAAAAATGTTGGGAATCGGGGCTGTAGTGATAGCGCAGCAGTAGGGCGTTTGCCTTGCACATAGCTGACCCAGGATGTTTGATCCCCATATTGCCCACCAAGCCAGGAGCTTGTGAACACAGAGCCAGGAGTAATCCTTGGACATCACCAGGTGTGGCCCAAAAAACAGCAACAACAAAAAGTTGGGAATTGAGGATAGAATTGAAGAAAATTTTATTTTGTGTGTGTATATATGTGTTAAATACTTTCAGTAGCTGTTTTCCACCTCTCACCTACATGTGAATTAAAAAGAATAGGCATAGTTTTCTTATTTATATCATTAAGAAGACACATTGAAAGAAATTATGTACACTATAGAGTAGAAAATAATAAATATTCATAATATTTTAAGAATTCTAAAAATGACAAAAAACCTATTGAAAGATAAGCAAGGGGTGGCAAAGTGATAGTACAGCAGGTAGAGTATTTAACTTGCAAGTAGCCAACTCAGGTTTAATACTCATAAACCCAGATTTAATCTCATATCGTCCCCTAAACTTGCCAGGAATTACCCCTTGAGCACAGAGCCAGGAATAACACCTGACCACTGAAGATATTGGAGAGAAAAAAAAACACAACCTATGCCCTAAATTTATCTGTTAAGTAAGAGTTATGTTTTTTAGAATACATTTCTATTTTCTAACCAGTTAAAAGGGTATAAAGTGTGATAACATTCAGCACTGTTAAGAACTATGTAAGAGCTATATAATCTCACAAAATGTGGTTGTAAATTGGCCTAATCATTGTAGAAGTCAGTGTTTTAGAAACTATTAAATTTTAAATGTTCATTTTTTATAGCCCACAATTAATTTTCTTTTTAGCTGCTATGGAAAGTAGCCACAGTTGACACTAATCAATTCTTTACTGTTTTTAGTTGGAGCTAATTTGGGCCATTCTCTACATTTTTACTTCAGCCACTTTTGTTTTTGTTTTTGTTTTTGGGTCACTCCCAGCAATACTCAGGGGTTACTACTGGCTATCTGCTCAGAAATCGCTCCTGGCAGGCACGGGGGACCATATGGGACACCAGGATTCGAACCAACCACCTTAGGTTCTGGATCGGCTGCTTGCAAGGCAAACACCGCTGTGCCATCTCTCCGGGCCCACTTCAGCCACTTTTAATGCTCTAAGTTTGGAATGAATAAGTTGCTTTATCATTGATTTACAATTTTGTTCCATTTTAGGTTAGCTCTTTATCTACAGATGTATAAGTGTCACCATCTCCACAACAAAGAAAGAGAGGTAGAACTTTACAATATGTGAGATATAAAAAAAAAGAAGCATATTAAAGGAAGAATAAATGGTCAAAGTCATTGGAACAGAAGATTTGATCTATAGAATTGAGCTTACATGAGGTAGAGGGTATGCATTGGCAGGATCCTTGGGATTCTGGTAGGAGGAAACGGGCTCTCTCTCATGATAGGTGTAGCACTGGAATGAAGTTATGCATGAAAAGAATGAGTAAAAGTATTGTAAATCAAGGGCCGGATTGGTAGCACAGCGGTAGGGCATTTGCCTTGCATGCAGCTGACCCAGGACGAACTCAGGTTCTATTCCCAGCATTTCATAGGTTCCCCAGAGCCAGGAGCCATTTCTGAGTACAGAGCCAGGAGTAACCACTGAGCGCCACTGGGTGTTGCCCAACTAAAGCAAAAGCACAGCAGGTAGGGTATTTTGCCTTGCATGCTGCCCACTTGAATTCATTCCCTGGCATCCCATATGGTCTTCTGAGCCTGGAAGAAGTGATTCTTGAACTCAGAGATGGAGTAACCTCTGAGTACTGACAGTTGTCCGGAGAGATAGCACAGTGGCATTTGCCTTGCAAGCAGCCGATCTAGGACCTAAGGTGGTTTGTTCGAATCCTGGTGTCCTATATGGTTCTCTGCACCTGCCAGGAGCTATTTCTGAGAAGATAGCCAGGAGTAACCCCTGAGCACCACTGGTTGTGAACCCCACAAAAAAAAAAGTATTATAAATTTTGGTACCTCCAACTTGTGCCAGCTCTCATATGACATTCAGACAATGAGGAAACAACAAAAACTTGATCTATGGGCAGGTTGTCCTATCACATCACCTAACAATAAGATGAAATCAGAAAACAATTCGACCTGTGATCTGTGCAAAAGCCAAGAGTGCTAACTACAGAAGACTGACTTTGAAAACCATGACTGGGCAGAACTTATCCTGGGACCAAAAAGAAAAACCCTACCCTAGGCTTTAGCCTAGGACTTGTACAAAAATCAAGATCTCTAATTACAGTTAAACTTTGACAACGTAGACTGACCCATAATGAAGACTCTATCCTATACTTCAGTCTAGGATTTGAGCAAAAACCAAGACCATTCATTACAGAAGACTGATTACAACAACACTGATGGAACAGAACTCCTAGAAACATAATGAAAAAACTCTCACCTAGCCTTCACCCTATTACCTATGCAAATAACAAGATCTCCAGCTACAGAGACAGGATGTCATCACTCACATCTGAGTGGAAAGTTTTCTGGCACCATAAAAAGACCATGGGTGTGTAAATAAGTGGGTATGAACTCAGTAGTTGTTCCCCTGACAGTATGCTTCAAGGGCAGAGAAACCCTGAATCTCTTAAACTAAGGGAATTCCCTTTGTTACTTCCCCAATACTTATTGTGCCTATGCAAAACAAAAATAAATAAATAAATAAAACAGGGAGGCACAAAACCTTGCTATACCAGAACTCCTTTTGGTTGTTTTTCTTTTAACTTTTTCTCTTTTTCTTTTCTTTCTTTTCCACTCTAGTGGTTATTATTTGGTGATTTTTTTTTTTTTTTTGCTACTGGGTTCTATTTTTTTGACAGTTACTGTTTCGTGTTTTTGTTTTTTTAAACTGTTGGGTTTTTTTGTTGTTGTTGTTGTTGTTATTAGGTTTTTCTCTTTTCTTTTCGCTTTTGTCTTCTTCCACAGAACCAAACAACTTGAATCATCTTGTTCTGCCACATGAATTGTGGGGGAAAATAAAAATGAATGGTACCAGGACCAAACAGCCATATGAACATTGAGAGGAATTAAAAAATGATCAGAACTAAACACCAAACCCAAAGTCAACAACAGAATCGATACCCTGTATACAACAAGCTATACACAGAGGGGAACAGTTACACTAGCACTCGGGGGGGAAGGAGCAAAGGAGGGATATATGGGACACATGCTAGGTAAAGGGTGGGGAGGAAGGACAACCCTGGTGGTGGGAATGGCCCTGATTTATTGTCACTATGTGCCTTCAATATTACTGTGAAATATTTGTTACTCACTTTTTGGTCACAATTAAAAATTATAAAAATTTATTTAAAAATTAAAATGGCTAAAATATTTAAAAATAAAGAAAATATTAGGTATCTGACTTAGTATTCAAGTTACTGTTTTTTAATTGCCATGGGCCAGGTATCTTATATGTACACTTGATTCATTTATTCTCATGTTTGCCTTTTAATTTCCATATTTCTTTGCTGCTACTCATCTGTATGTAGCTTCTAGAAAACAAAATCTGGCCATAATTTGGCTTCTAGGAAAATGTGTTAAAAATGAAAATGTTATGGGCCGGGCGGTGGCGCTGCAGGTAAGGTGCCTGCCTTACCGCGCTAGCCTTGGACAGACCACGGTTCGATCCCCCGGTTCCCATATGGTCCCCCGTGCCTGCCAGGAGCAACTTCTGAGCGCATAGCCAGTAGTAACCCCTGAGCGTCACTGGGTGTGGCCCAAAAACCAAAAAAAAAAAAAAAAAAATGAAAATGTTAGGGCCGGGCAGTGGCGCTGGAGGAAAGGTGCCTGCCTTGCCTGCGCTAGCCTAGGACAGACCGCGGTTCGATCCCCCAATTTCCCATATGGTCCCCCAAGCCAGGAACGACTTCTTCTGAGCGCATAGCCAGGAGTAACCCCTGCGTGTCACCGGGTGTGGCCCAAAAACCAAAAAAAAAAAAAAGTGAAAATGTTTAAGTTTGGTAAAGCATAAGATTGGAATAATGCTATCAGCTGACTTAGTGTAAATTGTTCCTTTCATTTCACTGCCATTCTTATAAGTAAGCCAGAAATTTGGTGTTTTAAAAAGTTCATTTTTAGGGAATAATGTAAATGTAGTTTTAAATATAAGCATAATAACCTTATGAGAAAAGCATAATGGATACTATAATGAACCAGGTGAAATTGCTAAATGAATAACTTTGATAAAGTTTTTTTGTACAGTCAAAAATGTATAAATTAGGTTTCTACATAATGATCTGCTTTTCCTTTGTAACTTATAGTCCTTAAAAGGCTATTTTTTTAAAAATGAAGTCCATCATTACATTTAGGGAGGGAAAAAGAGAAAAAAGAAAGAAAAGAAAAATTTTAATAATATGAAAAATAGAATAATTAAGTTGCTGTTCGAATAACCCAACTTAAGAACTTTATTGGAAACAGCAGGATTTTAGCAGTGTCCATGAATAATGATAATCACATGCCATTCTTAATTATCATACTAAATAAAAAAGCATCTTTAATAATAGAGCTTATCTGGTATCAATATAGACTAACTTGTTTTCCTCCTTTCAGAATTTAAACCAGAATCCAAGGACTCTTTTGCCAAAATTCTATGGACTGTATTGCATGCAATCAGGGGGCATCAATATTCGGATTGTGGTGATGAACAATGTCTTACCACGCTCCATGAGAATGCACTCTACATATGATTTGAAAGGCTCTACTTATAAGCGAAGAGCATCACGAAAAGAGAGAGAGAAATCCAACCCTACATTTAAGGACTTAGATTTCCTACAAGACATGCATGAAGGGTTGTATTTTGATACAGAAACTTACAACGCACTCATGAAAACACTTCAGCGTGATTGCCGGGTAAGGAAATGCCATTGCTATGATTTGTTTTGGAAATGTCATCTGTGAACCAGTATCTTGGTAAAGAGAATCCAAAAAGTTTATGTGGAGTCTAGTGATTCATAATGCTTGTTTGGATGCAAGTGTCCTGATTTGGATGTTGTTTTCTTTTTGTTTGTTTTGAGTCACACCTGGCAGTGCCTAGAACTTACCTCTGGCTCTGCACTCAGGGAGCCACTCCTAGTGGATTCAGAGGACCAGGTAGGGTGCCAGGGATCAAATTAGGGTCGCCATATGCAAGGCAAGCATCCTGCCACTGTACTATCTCTCTGACCCTATTCCCTTGATTTTTATGGAATTGGTGACTGATAGGGGGATTTTCTGTTGAATTTCTTTTTTTTTTTTTTTTTTTTGGTTTTTGGGCCACACCCAGTGACGCTCAGGGGTTACTCCTGGCTATGCGCTCAGAAGTCGCCCCTGGCCTGGGGGGCCATATGGGGCACGGGGGATCGAACCGCGGTCCGTCCAAAGATAGCGCGGTAAGGCAGGCACCTTACCTCCAGCGCCACCACCCGGCCCCTCTGTTGAATTTCTGTTGTTATTACTTAACTGATCATTTAAGCTTTCTTTGAGAAAAAGAAAAAGGAAGAACTAGGAGACAGCACAGCATTTAGTGTGCATGCCTAATGTGTGTTCAAACTGGGTTCACCACCTGGTCCCCAGAGCATTACTGGCTTTGGCCCTGAGATCCCTGAGGACCATGGCAGTCTGGTGATTCCCAATAGCCTTGCCACATTGCATATTTTATGCCTTTGCTTTCAACTACTGGACCCAATTAATTGAGACATTCCAGTAGAGGCTCATGGTCTTCTGAACACTTCTTTTCATCCTCCTCTATAAAGATAGAAAAGAATTTTAGGTTTAATGCAATGACTAACATAAAAACCATGTAAAAATCTCATAGGTCTAGTCCCAGGATAAGTTCTGCCCAGTCACGGTTATCAAAGTCAGTCTTCTGTAGTTAGCACTCTTGGTTTTTGCACAGATCACAGGTCGAATTGTCTTCTGATTTCATCTTATCATTTGGTGATATGATAGGACAACCTGCCCATAGAGAGAGAGACATTTAGAGAAAATGCACTTGCTGGGATTGTGTGTTCCTGGGAAAACTGTATGGACATAAATCTCATAGACCATGAGTTAAATTGCTTTGCATTTGATTAGATTATTTAATTTCACCTAAATAAGAGGGAAGCTGATCCATTAGAGCAAATACAATTACAGGCA
Source organism: Crocidura indochinensis (assembly GCA_004027635.1). NCBI lineage: Eukaryota > Metazoa > Chordata > Mammalia > Eulipotyphla > Soricidae > Crocidura > Crocidura indochinensis. The sequence goes on along the minus strand of PVKC010000175.1, from coordinate 34,156 downwards.
GAAGTTTTTTGTCACGTGTTAAAAATGAAGATTAACAGGAGGGAGGAGGGGAGGTCAAAATCCGAGGAAGAGGGGCCCGGGAGATAGCATGGAGGTAAGGCGTTTGCCTTTCATGCAAAAGGTCATCAGTTCGAATCCCGGTGCCCCATATGGTCCCCCGTGCCTGCCAGGAGCAATTTCTGAGCATGGAGCCAGGAGTAACCCCTGAGCACTGCCGGGTGTAACCCCAAAAAATACACACACACACAAAAAAAAATTCGAGGAAGAATTTCCTGACATGGTAAATTTGCAAAGAGTAGATGAAAGTGGGCTGGAGTGGTAGCACAGTGGTAGGGCATTTGCCTTGCAGGCATCTGACCTAGGACAGGCGCAGGTTCAATCCCTGGCAACCCATCTGGTCCCCCGAGCCAGGAGTGATTTCTGAGCGGAGAGCCAAGAATAACCCCTGAGCACTGCAGTGTATGGTCCAAAAAAACCCAAAAACAAACAAAAAAGTAGATGAAAGTCCTTTCAGAGAAAAGTATGGAACTGTATATCTCATTGTAACTCTGGCTTCTCTAGAGTGATAATCGGTGCCTAATAATTTCTCAATGAGGACATTTCCTGGCCCAGGAAGTTGGGAGAACCAGCCAGATAGAGCTAAGTTAGGTGGAATGGAGGTATGCATGAGCCCAAGGATATAGAATTGGCCAGGACCTGTCCAGGGTTTTTCTTGGAAGTTGGGTATGTACTTACAGGAGCTGATCACAGAATTAGAAGCTGTTCATTTACAGACTTTTCTCTGGGACTGAACAAATGACTGATAGGTTGAAGATGAGGACACCTTTACCAGTACAAAGCTCATCAATAAATAGCTTCACATGTTACATAAAATAAGGAGTCCTGACTGAGAATCGGAGTTCTACTGTATCTGCCTTTTATATATGTTTGTAACAGTATGATAATGTTCAGAGCAGAGTTCTTGGAATTGTGTTTCATTGATAGATATGTTGCTCCTTTGCTCTTGTTCTTTGCTATTATTGACTGCTTAGAGCAGGGTTCTGCAACCTTTAAGACATAAAGAACCACTTGAACTCTTTTCTGAAGGAAAAAAAATCTTGGAAGCTGCAAAGTGATTGCGACACTTAAAACAAATATAGTACTGCATACATTGTTTATCTTAATGCTATATACAGGATCGTGCAGTTAGCTGTTGATTTGAAGAAAAAAAGGAACTTTTTCACTTAACAATGTAAAATATATTTGTGCAAATTAATAACTAATTAAAATATTTAATTTACCTTTTTAATGAGGTTTTTGCTCATCATGCACAGTGTCTGCACATCAGGGCTGTAAGATGTTACCTTCATTTTCACACAGGTTTGTAAGCCATCATCTGTGAGGCATGACCAATGTTTATTTTTAATATAATTAATATTGGAGAAGACCTGCTCACATACATATATGAATATAAAATGTAAATAATAATCTAATTTATGTATTTAAAAGTAATTTTTATATAATAGCCACAACTTTCCTATAGTGTCACCTTACAAACCCATCTCCCATGCTTAACCAACAACAAAAATTAGTATCTGTTAATTTTTTTTTAACCTGGCTGCTGTTTTTTCTCTTTCAGACTCTTGTTCTCCACTCACTGTGCTGGCCCAACTCCCAATAATAGTCACTTTGCAAGCTTTCTCTTTCTCTTACTCCAGTTCTTTCTGTCCTCTACATCTTCTTTTTCCTTCTCCCTTTTTTTTATTTTTTTATATCATAAGCATATTTATTTTTTTTTATTTTTTTTATTTCAATTACTTTTCAGTGTCCCCTCTGTCAGCACTTCTCTTTTCCCCCAGTGCAGAGGAGCATGCTTAGCCTGCCTTCAGTGACTTCACCCCACCCTTCTACTATGGGCCCTGCAGTGCAGCTCTGGAACTGCAGATTGCTGACATCTGGCTTAGCGTGAAATCGGCTAGTAGAGGAATATTTTTTTAATTGTTGTAACTGTTATTGTTGCAGGGGGCTTGGAAAATCTGGGAGAGAGCAAGTGAGGGATTAGTCTAAAGTTGGGTGATCAAGGTCAAAGAATACAGGAAATTGAAACCAAGGCCTCACAACTGCAAGGCTCTTTCATTTGTATCATATCTCCTGTCCCAAATCAGACATTATTTTAGTACATTATTTTCCTTGCATCTCTATCATCCATTGAAGTTAGGACTATTCATACTCCCATTTTAATTGATTAATAATTCTGTTCTTACAGAGGGCAAGAAACCTTTCTTTTTTTTAATATAATTTTTATTTTAATCATAATGGCTTACATATCGTTGACAATAATATTTTAGGTACATATTAACATAAAATCAGGAGAATTCCCATCACCAAATTGTCCTCCCTCCACCTCCGTTCCCATCCTACGTCCCATATCCTCTTCCCTCACCCCCGGGGCTGCTAGAATAAGTGGTCCCCTCTGTGCCTGGCTTACTACTTAGTGGTCTTACATCTGTTTGGTCTTGATACCTCCCTTATCCCCGCCCCAATTGGGAGGCGGGACTAGATAGTTCACGTTATGTGGAAGAAACCTGTTTCTTAGCAAGTCCAAGGCAGAGTCCACACCCATTAGAGTCAAAAGTAACAATTGAAACTATAAATATTTACTAAAAGGAGTGCTATTTTAACAGCCTTTTAAAAGTTGGGAAAGAAAAAAATAGTCAGAGAACAGCCAAGTGTCTCACAGTTATTCAGATAAATGGGTGAATGTGAGTAATTCTTCTTGCTCTCTGGGAAAAAAAGAAGGAGGAAAAAGAAAACAGCAACACACATCTTAAAAGAAACTCCTGTGCTGCTTCTGCCCTTAAAGGATGTGGGTGAAAAGTGACTCAATTCCCCAGGGTTGAGCTCAACTCTCTCCAGTCTTTGGTTTGCTTTCTCTAAGTGTGTGTCTGCCTCTTTCCTTTTTCATATATATGGAAAGTTTCTTCCCTCCTGTCTTCTAAAGCTACATGCTCCTCTGCCAGAAAGAGAAAAGTTTAAATGTCAAAGAGCCATTCCACAGGATTTGTATATTAGTGTTTCCTGAACAAACACTGCCAGAATAAGGTCAAATAGAATTTTCATGAGGAATGAGACCTTAGAGATTTGCCTTATTATTATATTTTGGGAGAAGATTTGATATTCTAAGGAATATGAAAATAACCAGGGTTGGCTTTATCCGCTGCTTCTCACTGGTACATTTGATCTGGTACTTCTTTACAGGTGCTGGATCAGTTCCCTATGCTCTGCATGCATTGTGACAACCTTAGTGAGACCCTAATTATATGTCACCCAGGTCGTTGCAGTAGCCACTCTATGATTTAATATCCCCAATGCTGCAGATTTGACTGCCACTCCTTAAAGACTATCACTTCTTAAATAAAGCCTTTCAGTGTTACTCCACTACCTTTGAGCCAGAGCCCAAGGTTCCTAGTTCATATCATTCTTGAACTAATTCAGATCTTCCGAAATATATCTCCCAGATGTTCCTTTAACTTCCTTCCTCTCACTTCCACTCAGTATTCTATTTTTCTCATCTTCCAGATACTTTCTTTCACTAAATATTTTCATCTTTTCCTTTGCCCTTCACTCTGCTGAATATTCTTCTTTTCTCTCTGTTGGCTCTCAGCTCTTCATCTCAGGACTTCTCAAAAATTACTTCTAAGAATGCCAGACTATGATCCCTCAGTCTGGAAGCTTTAGTTCTTTAGTGGTCTTTAACATGGTGATTTACTTATTCACAGGTAGAGCCTGAAGCCTGTGGATTAAACCTCTTAATCTTAACTTTATATCTACTTATATTACCTGATGCTTAGAAAATGTTTATTGAAATATATCTTTGAGCTATCTACTGGTAAAAATAGATGTAAATATAGTTTCACAAAAAAATCTTTCCTTGGCAAGTTTTTGCACCAAACTTATTTTTTAAGCTCTGTCAATTTTGGAGGAAGTATCTAATTTTGCTGCAATGCCTAATAGGTATAGCATCGATAATTTAATAAAGCATAGGGTCTCTATTTAAAATTGAGATTTGAAAACACTGTAATGATTGTCCCCATATTGAGTACTTTGTGAGATTGTTTTAAAAGCATGCTATTCTATTATTTATCCATAGAAGAACTGTTGTAACAGTCATTTGATTTTTCTTTAATTTTAAGCCTTAATTCCTTCAGGGGTATGTGCTATCTTTTTGGTTAATTATAAATGTATCAAAGACCAAAATTTCTCAACCTTTATATCCCTCTGTAGACGCTGCTTCTCATTTGAAGTATATACACATATTAGAGTGTTATCTTCTCATACATATTAAGAGATTCTGATGAATTCTTTGGGAAAACAATTAAGAATTTTATTTATTTTAACTTAGAATAGTTACTTCTAATGTGGGGCCGAAGAGATAGCATGGAGGCAGGGTGTTTGCCTAGAATGCAGGAGGACGGTGGTTCAAATCCTGGCATCCCATATGGTTCCCCGAGCCTGCCACGAGTGATTTCTGAGTACAGAGCCAGGAGTAACCCCTGACAACTGCCAGGTGTGATCTAAAAACCAAAAAAAAAAAAGTTATTTCTAATGTAACATGTCTGTGAAAAATCTAGAGTCCCCAGTCATTTAATTAAGTAGATAAATTAGTATGTCCTGCAATATTTATTGATAACTAGGGAAATGACAATGACACAAATTATATTAATAAAAACTATATTTAGACTCTAAATATTTCTTATCCCTTCAAGCAAGAATCGTCAGGCACCGTTTTGATCATTAATGACCTAAGAGACTATTTTACATTTATTATCATTTGGGGTTGAGCAGCAAAGTTATTAATTTTTCAAGAGTAGAGAACCAATTTTCTTTTTTTATACAAATGTCTTTCACTATAAATATTAATAAGTTCTCATAATTTAATGAAGCCAGCCTTAAGAATATTTATTCTTTTTTATGTGCAAACCAGTACATTTCTTTTATGGAATGCTTAAAGTTATAGATGAGTTCTTGTCAACTCAACTCTGGGCATTTATGCATGAGTTTTTCTTTAAAATACTTAATTTAGCATTATAGTTCATGTTTAGCCCTCAACTCTGATTTTGTTCAATATTAATTTTTTACATATTTTAATTTAGAGTTTCTTTTATTTTTATTTTTTATTTAAGTACTCTGTTGTTTTATTCTTATGTTGGTTACATTCCCCCTTGCTATTAAGGGGGAAAATAGTGCTTTAACCCAATAAAAATTGATTTATATCTATTATTAGTTACAGGGCATATATTGTGTCTATTTTCTTTACCATTAAAGAATTAGATTCCAGGGCCCAGAGAGATAGCACATCGGCGCTTGCCTTGCAAGCAGCCGATCCAGGACCAAAGGTGGTTGGTTCGAATCCCAGTGTCCCATATGGTCCCTCGTACCTGCCAGGAGCTATTTCTGAGCAGACAGCTAGGAGTAACCCCTGAACACCGCCAGGTATGGCCCAAAAAAACAAACAAACAAAAAAAGAATTAGATTCCAGGGTACTGGAGTGATAGTAGTAAGGGATTATCTGTCTGGCACATGGTTAACCCAGGTTCGATCTCCAGTATCCCATATGGTGCCCCCAGCACTTTATGGAGAGATTCCTGAGTGCAGAGCTTGAAATCACCAATGTGCTCCAAAAGCAAACAAACAAAAAATGTAGGGCCAAGAAATATAGATTTTGTGGTGGAACACTCAGATGTGTGAGGCTTTGGGTTGGGTTTGATCCCTGAGCGTGCGTGTGCACGCACACACACACACACACACACACACACACACACACACACACACACACACATACTGGCTTTTGTTTTTAGATTTCATCTACTAAAACATGGAAGGATACATGGATATCATAAACTCCACATTTTTATACCACAGGGGACAGAGTAATAAATAGTATAGCAGGTAGTACATTTGTCTTATATGCAACTGACCTGGGCTTAATCCCTGGAATTTTACATAGTTACCCAGTCCAGCCAAGAGTATTCCTGAGTGCAGAGTAGAAATAAGCCTTAAACACCACTGAGTGTGGCCCAAAAACAACAACAACAACAAAAAATTGATCCCACATCTTGAAAGAATGCTTACCAAAAGAAAGTATAAATAGATTTGTTGTCTTTCAAATTATTTTAATAAATACTGTAATCCCAGAATGCATTTTATTATACATTGCTTGAAGTTATATCCTAAGTTTTTATATACACAATATTCATTTTTATATATTTAGTATATCAACATAAATCAAAGTTAAAGTTGGTGAGCAAATTAACAAGTAAAATCAATTTTTAGAATCTGCCACCACTAAACTAGAATTATGGATTCCCTGAAAAAGAGTAGGAAAATGCCTTCTACTCTTTTTGGAAATATAATATATGAACATGCCTAGCCAAGCTGTATTTCATCGTGAGAATAGAAAGGAAGACATTACCACATATTCAAGGAACTTTGAAAGTTTTCTAATAATAAACTGTTTTTTCTAAAATGTTCTTCTTTGATATGATTGTTGATTCACATGCGGTTGGATAAGTAATTTACCCTTCACCTACTTACCCAGCAGTAACTTCTTGTATGACCTTCATACAGAATCACTACCAGGAAATAAGTATTGATTTAATCCCCTGATCTTTCTTAGATGTCACCAGTTTTATGTGAAATAATTTTTATGTGTTTGTATACATAGTTTTATGCAATTTTATGCACATGATGATTTGAGTGATCACCCTTTTCAAAAATAAAACTGTTTCTTCACAAAGAATCCCTAATGCTACCCTTTTCTATATAATCCCTCCTTATAAAGCCACCTCCTTATGTCACAGCCCCTTTCTTTTTCCTTTGTTCTTTTTTTTTTTTTTTTTTTTTTTTTTTTTTTTTTTTTTTTTTTTTTTTTTTTTTTTTTTTTTTTTTTTTTTTTTTTTTTTTTTTTTTTTTTGGTTTTGGGTTTTGGGTCACACACAGCTGTGCTCAGGGGTTACTCCTCGCTCTACACTCAGAAATCACTCCTGGTAGGCTCAGGGGACCATATGGGATGCTAGGATTCAAACCACCATCTTTCTGGATGCAAGGCAAATGCCTTACCTCCATGCTATCTCTCCAGCCCCTCAGCCCCTTTCTAATCTCCTGCAATACCCAGTCTATTTTCATCTCTCAAATGTTGACATATCAAGAATTTAATATTAATGGAATCATGCAGTATATAAACGCTAAGATTGACTTTTTTGGTGTTTCTTTTTTACTTTGCTTTTTAATTCTTATTTATTTTTTATGTTTTTATTTTAATTAAATCTTTATGCATTTATTTACAAGCATGATTGTAGTTGGTTTTCAGTCATAAACAGAACACCCCCTTCACCAGTGCAACATTGCTTCCACCAATGCCCCCAGCCCTCTTTTCCAACCCCTGCCTGTATTCGAGACAGGCATTCTACTTCTCTTACTCATTAAGATTGTTGTAATAGGGGCCGGAGTGATGGTGCAGTGGTAGGGCATTTGCCTTGCATGTGGCTTACGTAGGAAGGACCATCGTTTGATTCCCCATTGTCCCATATGGTCCTCCAAGTCAGGGGTGGTTTCTGATCACCTAGGCAGGAGTAAGTCCTGAACATCACTGGATGTGACCAAAAAAAAAAAAATTGTCATGATAGTGGTTAGTGTAGTTATTTCCCTAACTGCACACATCGCTCTTTGTGGTAAACTTCATATTGTGAGCGGTTCTTCCGGTCCTCATCTCTATTGTCCTGGGTATTATTACAAAGATGTCCTTGATTTTTCTTAAAATCCATCAATGAGGGGCCCGGGAGATAGCATGGAGGTAAGGTGTTTGCCTTTCATGCAAAAGGTCATCGGTTCGAATCCCGGTGCCCCATATGGTCCCCCGTGCCTGCCAGGAGCAATTTCTGAGCATGGAGCCAGGAGTAACCCCTGAGCACTGCCGGGTGTGACCCAAAAACCAAAAAAAAAAAAAAATCCATCAATGAGTGAGATTATTTTGTATCTATCTCTCTCCCTCTGACTTATTTCACTCAGCATAATAGTTTCCATGTACATCCGCATATAGGAAATTTTCATAACTTCATCTCTCCTGAAAGCTGCTTAATATTTCATTGTGTGTATGTATATGTTACATACATATATATTCATATATGTATATATACACATGTATATATATGTGTATATATATATACCACAGTTTCTTTAGCCATTCATCTGTTGAAGGGCATCTTGGTTGTTTCCAGAGTCTGGCTATTGTAAATAGTGCTGCAGTGATATAGGTGTAAGGACGGATTTTGAATTGTATTTTTGTGTTCCTAGGGTATATCCATAGGAGTGGTATAGCTGGATCAAATGGGAGCTTAATTTCCAGTTTTTTGAGGAATCTCCATATTGTTTCCCATAGGGCTGGACTAGACAGCATTCCCACCAGCAGTGAATGAGAGTTCCTTTCTCTCCACGTCCCCACCTGCACTGATTGATCTTGTTCTTTGTGATGTGTTCCAGTCTCTGTGGTGTGAGAAATTACCTCATTGTTGTTTTGATTTACATCTTCCTGATGATTAGTGATGAGGAGCATCTTTTCATGTGTCTTTTGGCCATTTGTAGTTCTTCCTTGACAAAGTGTTTGTTCATTTCTTCTCCCCATATTTTGATGGGGTTAGTTTTTTTTCTTGTTAATTTCTGTCAGTACCTTGAATATTATCGATATTAGCCTCTTATCTGATGGGTATTGGGTGAATAGTTTCTACCATTCTCTGGGTGACTTTTGTATCTTAGCACTATTTCCTTGGAGGTACATAATATATATATTAATATGTATATTATATATAATATATATCAATATAGTCCAATTTGTTTATCTCTGCTTCCACTTGTTTGGAGAGTGCTGTTTCTTTCTTGAGGAAGCCTTTAGTCTCAATGTCATGCAGTGTTTTACCTACTTGTTCTAAATACCTTATGTTTTCAGGCCTGATAATAAGGTCTTTAATCCATTTGGATTTGACCTTTGTGCATAGTATAAGCTGTCTGTCTTTATTCCAATATTATGCTGTTTTAATAACTATTGCTTTGTAATATAATTTAAAATTGGGGACAGTAATGCCTCCCATATTTCTTTTCCCTATTTATTTTGATCTATTGCTGTGTCTGCATATTATTGTAATTTCTTGGGTACATATTTAATTTTTACCTACTAAAATTTGCTCTCTACAGAAAGAGAAACTGTGACTTCATTTTCCTTTTGCTGACTGATACTGAACAGAATAGTAATTATCATTTTTTTCAATGCTTTTATGTAAATATAACTTATGTACCATAAAATTTACCCAGTTAAAGTGTTCTAGTCGATGATCATACACAATTCATAACACTACAGTGACTTCATAACATAAATTTTATACCTATTAAGCAATCATTCACACTTCCCACAGCCCAAAGCAACCACTTGATTAACTTCCTGGGGTTTTAAGGGGGTGGGGGGGGTCACACACAGTGGTGCTCAGGGATTGTTCCTGGCTCTGTGTTCAGAACTTGCTCCTGGCAGGCATGGGGTCCATATAGAATGCCAAGATTCGAACCACCATCTGTCCTGAATCAGCTGTGTGCAAGGCAAATGCTCCACTGCTGTGCTATTTCTCCGGCCCCAATTTCCTGGTTTTTAATAGCAATTGTTTTGTTTTTCAATAAAGCCTAAAAGATAACAAGTGGCAAAAAAAAATTGAAGTAGGGGCCGGAGAGATAGCATGGAGGTAAGGCATTTGCCTTTCATGCAGAAGGTCATCGGTTCAAATTCCGGCGTCCCATATGGTAACCCGTGTCTGCCAGGAGCGATTTCTGAGCATGGAGCCAGGAATAACTCCTGAGCACTGCCGTGTGTGACCCAAAAACCGCAAAAAAAAAAAAAAATTGAAGTAGTGAGCCTGGCCAAATTAATAAATACAATTAGAGAAGACTTTAGACTTTAGAAATACCCAATTTAGGGGCCAGAGTGGTGGCACAAATGGTAGGGCATTTGCCTTGCACATGCTAACCTAGGATGGACCACAGTTTGATTCCCCAGCATCCCTTATGGTCTCCCAAGCCAGGAATGATTTCAGAGCACATAGCCAGCAATAATCACTGAGCTTCACTGGGTATGGCTCCCCCCCCAAAAAAAAAAAAACCAAAACCAAAAAACAAAACAAAACAAAAAAAGAAATATCCAATTTATATCCAAATGGTGGCTGGACACATAAGATTAGAAGTAAGGCTTATGTCTTATAGCTGACCCTTGGCTACCAAGGAAGGTCCCCCAGGTACTGCCAGGAATGATTCCTGAACACAGAGTCAGGATTTGACCCCAAGCATAGTTGAGTGTGCCTTTAGCCCCAAAAAGAAACATCTAATTCAGAAGATTTTGTATGAAATTAAAATGGTATTTTATAACAGAGTTGAAGATCTGTAAGTAATTATTTACAGTACATTTGACTTTCTCTTTTGTGCATATGTGTTAATAAAATAAAGCAAAAAAAGACTGCTAAAGTGAAAACTTTCTTTGAACAGGGCAATGGGTTCATGAAAACTTGCTACCTAATTCAAGAAAAAACGAAGATAGTTCAGTGCGTAGAGCATTTGCCTTGTAAGCAGCCAATCAGGTTATATAATTTCTAGCATCCCATATGGTGGTCTCTCAAGCTGGCCAACATTAATCCCTGTGCTTAGAGCCAGAAGAAACCCCAGAGCATTGCTGGGTGTGACCCCAAAACAAAACAAAAGAAAGAAGGGATAGAATTAATGGCAAGTGACTGAGGATCAAAAAGTGAAGTTGATAATTCAAATATTTTATTTTAAGTGTTTTATGAAAAACATAATCAAGACCATTGACACTTGTCAACTGTCAACACAGTTTCATGTATGCTCATAAAAAAAATTTTTGGGGGGTCACATCCGGCAGTGCTCAGGGGTTACTCCTGGCTCCATGCTCAGAAATTGCTCCTGGCAGGCAGGGGGGACCATATGGGGCACCGGGATTCGAACCGATGACCTTTTGCATGAAAGGCAAACGCCTTACCTCCATGATATCTCCCGGACCCCTCATTTTTTTTAACTTTAAAACAACTTTCTGAGAAATGTACTGTAGAATTAATTGTTTTTTAAAGGTTTTTTTTTAATATCTCTGAAGAGAAAGTCAGATGTATGCCACTGAATTCTGTGAGCAACTCTTAAACTTTTTTTATCAACTACTAAAGCTAAAAATAAATCAGGCCAGGATGTCTTTTGCTGTTTGGACTACAACTGGGGTGCTGGAGGCAACTGCTATTAGTATCTGGGTTCAGAGAGTGGGGGTAGATTCATAAATTGAACCTTACAATCCTGCATTCAAAGCATGCTCTCCAGTCCTCTAAGCTGTCATCTCTAGCTGACCCCATGTCAGTAGATATTTAAATTTTCCCTTCAGACAAAATAGACTTTTCATAAAAATTTCTTTAGAAGGAATAGAATTGGGAAACTGAAAGAATCTTCCCCAATCCTACAAAATCAATTTCTTTTTCTTTTTTTTCTAAAATATTGTTATGACTAGAGAATTCAAGTATGTCTTGAGGTGGTAGTTGTTATATTAGCTAGATTCCCTTTTAAGTGAGAAATATCACTATAAGTCAAAGAGCTGATAGCTAGAGCCTCTGAATTTATGCAATATAATAATACTACATTGTATATTGGGTTTTCTACTTCAGTTTTAAAACAACTTACTTTGATTTTGTAGATTTTAGGTTTTTAGCTATGAGGTCAGTATAAATGGGACCTACAAAGTATCTGAGGAAGTGGAACAGAAGGGAGGCTATGTCATTCAGGGTCAGTATTCTTACTACTGAGAACTTTAAGAAAAGGAGAACTATAGAAGGAAATGGAAGTGGCTGTAGGGGGGCCATGTTCATATGAACCTTGATTTTGAAGATATGCTTGGAAAGGCTTTGAGGCTGACCAGTGGACAATGTTAAAGATGTCAGTGTGGTTTTCAGGATGGCCCTACAAAACAGAACAGATTTTTTGTTGTTTTACTTTTTTTTTCACTTCATATATCATTTTATTTTTTTTATTCCACCCTCCTGCCCCCCTGGGGAAGGCATTTTCTCTTTCTCTTTCTCACATTCTATCTCTATCTCTCTCCCTCCCACTTTTTCTTTTTTATATACTGTGGTTTATACTATTGCATATGAAGAGGTAACATGCATATCACTTTATTCCCTTTCAGCACCCAGCAGAACAGGGATTTGAATACTCCAATCAATGGAGACCAAGGACTGACAAACGCTAGAAACTTACAGAAATGAGTTTAGACTGCATTACTTAGGAATCATTCTAAAACTCTAATAATATATAAGCATTTTTTAGAGTTTCCAGGGTCTAGGAAAATGTTATAATTGTTAGGAAAGGCTCAGAAATAGACCTTGTTGTGTGTTACTCAACTTGCTGTACATGGTCCAACAGGATTTGATATTCCTGCTGGAAGCTTTCAATGTAGGCTACTCGAAATACGTTATTAGAGTGTTTTATTTTATGTTTTATTTTTCATTCATTTATCAGCCAGTGAACATAGCCAGTGCTATAGGTGGGACTCAGCACAATTGTTTGAGGCTTCTGTAGCCACTCATACTGGTTGTAGGCCATTTCAAAAAGATTACCCCATGACCTTTTGAAAGGTGTGGCTTCTTCCTCTCTGTCTCAGTCAACAATTTATATAGCTTTTTCCCTTGCCTTTGATATTGCAGTGATCTTCCTTAAAAGACATTGTTAGATGTATTCTTTTGATCAAGCTAATATAATTCTTCCCTCCTTGCTTTTGTCCCTTGAAGTACTGCACTTCTCTGTAATCCTCTTGGGGAAATTTCTGCTTCCTGCATGAGACTGAAATAGCCAGGAATAATGAATGATCGTATATATTAATTTTCAAATATTTAGAAAAATGAATCTGTACACTTCACTCTTCATATACTTCAAAGGAGTAATTTAAAAGTTCATTGGCATATCAGTTTTCCAGAGCTCCTAAGATTGCAGGAAGTTAAACCGAATGTTTATTTGAAATATCCTCCTCTTCAAGGCTGAGTTGTGAGCGTTGTTGGAGTCCTCATCTCATTAACTTCTTTTTCTGCCTCTCGAAGACCTCATTTGTAAACTTGAGCCATGCATATTTAGCCAGCTCTAGCAGTTCCAAAAACAAAGTGGCTCCTGGTGCCAACTCAGCATATGCTGTGCTGTATTTTCAACGCACCTGGTGATCTGTATTCAGTTGGTTTACATCTCATTCAAGAAAAAAGTAGTCTATGGAGATGGTCCAATTCGAACATCTACTTTATGGTTTATAAATGAGCTATAATTAAAAAGTCCTAATATAAATTAATCTGGCACAGCCCAGAATTCTAAACTACAGCATCAGACACAGGGAGCAGCACATTATTGTCACAACTGGGCTAAAGGTAGAATATTTATTTCAGTCTACAAGTCAAAAGTGCATGGCTTGTTACAGCATGTTTTTTCTCTTTATTACATTAGTAAAGACCACTCTGACTTTATAGAGGAAATTAAATTAAGTTTAAAGGGCAGCATTTAGCCTTCACTAGACTTGCATATTCAAGTCTAGTGACTTGGGGCCTACTTTGAAAGGAATGGCTGGTCCTTGGATTCACTTTTCCATAGACCAATGTGTCTAGGAATATCTTTTGCATTACATCTCTAGAATGCTGATTGAATTGCCTTAGACTGCCTTTTTTCCAGTCATTAGCTCTGTTCAGAGACTAGAGTCTCAGATAGTTTGAAAACTTCTCAGGTTCTTGGAGCAGCTTTCTATCAGCTCTACTTAGATTATTCTTTAAGTCTTCCACCTAAGATTGATCAATAAGAGGAATAGGTAACATACAGTTTTTCTGCTGTAACCACTCTAATTTAAAATCCAAAATTATCGCTTCTCGGCCTTTTGGCTAAGATCAAGTGTAGTAAAATTCCAAAATTATTTTGGAATTATCTTTATTTTTATTTCTGGCCTGTTATTAGTAGAGAGAAAAGCAAGTTAACAGAAAGGAAGTAGAGAAATGCATTTCAAATCGATATATTAAGCTTAAATGTTGTTTGTGGGTCTTTTGGGTTTTTTTTTTTTTGGCGTTTGGTTTTTGGGTCACACCTGACAGCACACAGGGGTTACTCTTGGCTCTATGCTCAGAAATTGCTCCTGGCAGGCTCAGGGGACTATATGGAATGTCAGGATTCGAACCACCATCCTTCTGCATGCAAGCAAATGCCTTACCTCCATGCTATCTCTCCTGCCCCCTGTTCATGCTTTTAATCATTTGAGAAACCTTTTATAGTTTAAGATCAACATTTTATTGTAATCATCTCATTAAGCACTTAATGCATTGCTTCTGTTTGCATTATTAAATTGGTATGTTGAGTCCTGAACTTGGACTGTGTTACATACATCTCTTTTTTTTGTTGTTTTTTTTTTGTTTTTGTTTTTGGGCCACACCCAGTGACTCTCAGGGGTTACTCCTGGCTATGCACTCAGAAGTCGCCCCTGGCCTGGGGGACCATATGGGGCACAGGGGATCGAACCATCCAAGGCTAGTGCTGTAAGGCAGGCACCTTACCTGCAGCGCCACCGCCCGGCCCCGTTACATACATCTCTATGACCCCTTCTGACAAGACTCTTACCTACTATTTTTCCTATAGATTGATTTTTATAGCTAAAGATTTAGTTAGGTTTAAATTTTACTTCATAATTGGCATTATCTATTTTGTCCCATCAGGGGACACTTAGCACCAGAAGGCCTTTCTCATTTCTAAGAAACTATATATTCTTAGATGTTATGATTTTACCTACCATAAATTGACTGATCTGTTCAAAGAATTTTTGCAGGAATGCCCTGCACTTAACAGGTACTCATTAAAGGATTTATTTTTTTAATTATCTTTAAACACCATGATTACAAACATGATTACAGTTGTATTATTACAGTCATGTAAAGAATATCCCCCTTCACCAGTGCAAGATTCCCACCACCAATTTCCCAGATCTCCCTCTTCCCCACCCCACCCACACCTGTACTTGAGACAGGTTTTCTACTTCCCTCATTCATTCACATTGTTATGATAGTTCTCAGTGTAGTTATTTCGCTAACTGCACTCATCACTCTATGTGGTGAGCTTCATTGTCTCTGAGATACTGCTAAAAATGTCTTTTTTTTTTTTTGGTTTTTGGGCCACACCCAGCAGCGCTCAGGTGTTACTCCTGGCTATCTGCTCAGAAATAGCTCCTGGCAGGCACGGGGGACCATATGGGACACTGGAATTCGAACCAACCACCTTAGGTCCTGGATTGGCTGCTTGCAAGGCAAACACCACTGTGCTATCTCTCCAGCCCCTCATTTTTCTTAAAACTCATAAATGAGTGAAACTATTCTGCGTCTTTCTCTCTCCCTCTGACTTATTTCACTAAGCATAATAGATTCCATGTACATCCATGTATAGGAAAATTTCATGACCTCATCTCTCCTGACAGCTGCATAGTATTCCATTGTGTATATGTACCACAGTTTCTTTAGCCACTCATCTGTTGAAGGGCATCTTGGTTGTTTCCAGAGTCTGGCTACTCTAAATAGCACTGCAATGAATATAGGTGTGAGGAAGGGATTTTTGTATTGTATTTTTGTGTTCCTCGGGTATATTCCTAAGAGTGCTATAGCTGGATCATATGGGAGCTCAATTTCCAGTTTCTAAAGGAATCTTCATATTGCTTTCCATAGAGGTTGGACTAGATGGCATTCCCACCAGCAGTGAAAAAGAGTTCCTTTCTCTCCACATCCCCGCCAGCACTGTTTCTTTTCCTTCTTTGTGATATGTGCCAATCTCAGTGGCGTGACGTGGTAACTCATAGTAGTTTTGATTTGCATCTCCCTGATGATTAGTGATGTTGATCATCTTTTCATGTGCTTTTTGGTCATTTGCATTTCTTCTTTTATAAAGTGTCTATTCATTTCTTCTCCCCAATTTTGATGGGGTTGTTTTTTTCTTGTATAGTTCTGTCAATACCTTGTATATTTTGGATATTAGTCCTTTATCTGATGGGTATTGGGTGAATAATTTCTCCCACTCAGTGAGTGGCTTTTGTGTTCTGGGCACTCTTTCCTTATAGGTGCAGAAGCTTCTCAGCTTAATATAGTAGCATCTGTTTATCGCTGCTTCCACTTGTTTGGAGAGTGCTGGTTTCTCCTTAAAGATGCCTTTAGTCTCAAAAAAAAAAAAAAACAATAAAACACTGCTCCAAGAAATAAGTTAAGGACCCGTGGAAATGGAAACACATACCCTGCTCATGGATTGGCAGGATCAACATCATTAAAATGACAATAATTCCAAAAGCATTATACAGATTTAATACGATTCCTCTAAAGATACCCATGACATTCTTCAAAGAAGTGGATCAAACACTTCTAAAATTCATTTGGAACAATAAACACCCTCGAATAGCTAAAGCACTCCTTGGGAAAAGGAATATAGGAGGCATTACTTTCCCCAATTTTAAGCTGTATTACAAAGCAATAGTTATCAAAACAGCATGGTATTGGAATAAAGACAGACCCTCAGATCAGTGGAATAGGCTTGAGTACTCAGAGAATGTTCCCCAGGCATATAACCACCTAGTTTTTGATAAAGAAGCAAGAAATCCAAAATGGAGCAAGGAAAGCCTCTTCAACAAGTGGTGTTGGCACAACTGGTTAGCCACTTGCAAAAAAGCAAACTCAGACCCCCCAGCTAATGCCATGTACTAAGCTAAAATCCAAATGTATTAAAGACCTTAATATCAGATCTGAAACTATAAGATATATAAAACAACATGTAGGTAAAACACTCTTTGACATTGAGACTAAAGGCATTAAAGCATTTATTAAGTGAACTAATATATATATGAGAATCTATGTTACATAGTAAATTACTAGACTTGCTTACATAATATTAACTTATCCCTTTTCCTCCTAGAATCACCATATTCCTCCATTTACAGAAGACATCACTATAGATTACTATAGATTACTTTAATCGTGGGTGCTAGCCTTTCTTTATATCTTCTGATAGTGCAAACCAATTAGATTTTTTAAATAATGTTTTATGGTTGTAGTTAAGGCCACATGTTTACAATAGCATTAATATATTTATCTTTGTATATAGTTACCACAACTTACCACCACCAAGGATCCCAATGTCCTCCACCAGTGTACTTATGTTACTTCTAGTCCACCTCTCAATTAGTCCAAGGATTTGTTATCATTCATTACCATTCCCCTACTATGTCTTCCCTTTGACTTATTTCTTTTTTTGTTTGTTTGTTTGGGGGATTTTTGGGTCACACCCAGCAGTGCTCAGGAGTTACTTCTGACTTTGTGCTCAGAAATTGCTCCTAGCATGCTTAAGGACTATATGGGATGTCAGCAGTCAAGCCTGGATCCATCTGGGTTGGCGTGTGCAAGCAAACACCCTACTGCTTTGCTCCAGCCCCACTTTGACTTATTTCATTTAACATGAAACCCTCCAGTGCCATCCAAGTTGCAGCAAAATGTAAAGTTTCATATTTCTTGCAGCTATATAGTATCCCATTGTATAGCTGTCATGCATCAGTTTAGGACATAGGGATTACTTCCATTTCCTGGTTATTGTATCAAGAACTGCAGTAAACAAAGGTGTCATAATTTTTTTTAAATAATTCTCTTAAAATGCCTAACTGAATGAGTTTGCTGCCTGGTGCCATCCAGAAGCACTGATCATGGGTCTTACAATCCTTATGACTGTTATCCCCCCAAACTACAACAGAGTTGTGAACTGTGGGGCACAACAGGTGCAGGTAAGCCTGCGGAGTATGTGAAAGCACCTTGGCCAGGAATATGACTTCTGGTGAGTACAAGTGACCACAGTGAACACTATAACCAAAATGTGCATAAACACTACAACTGAAGAATGTGAACCTTGTTTGAGAATGTGTGCACGCACTGCAGTTAGAGTGACATTTTCAGACAAAAAATATATTAAAAATACATTTTGAAAAATTTAAGTAGAAATGTGCTACATAAGAAATTTTAGGAATGAAAACTAAAATGTATGAAATGAGAAATTCAATATATGAGATTAGTAGCAAAAGAGACATTGCAGAGGAAAAGAGTAAAATAATTTTTTATGTTATCGAATAAAAATTGAGTGTCACAGAATAGTCTCACTCATCTATGGGTTTTAAGGAAAATAAAAGACATCATGGTAATATTACCCAGAGATAATAAAGATGAGGGCTAGAAGGACCAGCTCACCAAATGAAGCTCACCACAAAAAGTGGTGAGTGCTGTTAGAGAAATAGCTACACTGGTAATTATCATAACAATGTGAATGAATGAGAGAAGTAGAAAAACTGTCTGGAATACAGGCAGGAAAGGGAGGAGTTGGGGGTATTGGTGATGGAAATATTGCACTGGTGAAGGGGGTTTTTCTTTATATGACCGAAACCCAACTACAATCATATTTGTAATCAAGGTGCTTAAATAAAAATTTTTAATAAAATGTGTTTCAGATAAAATGAAATTTCAAATTAATACTGCTTTATAATTTTTTAGGTTATACCTTTCATCATTGATGAATTCTTATTTTTCTCTAAAAAAGATTGAGTGTCATGCGCGCTTCGGTAGCACATATACTAAATTTTGAACAATCCAGAGAAGATTAGCATGGCCCTGGCCCCTGCGCAAGGATGACACGCAAATTCGTGAAATGTTCTGTATTAAAAAATAAAAAAGATTGAGTGTCATATCTAGTGGTGATCAGGGGCTATTTCTGGCAATTCTGGGGATAGATATTGAAAATGATATTGGTTGTTTCTGGCAGTGTTTGAGAGACTATGCAGTTAGCAAAGCCTATGCTGAGAACTATTTCTTCAAGCCTCAAAATTAAAAAAAAATTTAAGTCATTTTTATAGAAACATTTTGAAAAGAAACGGAACAAAAGAAAACACAATAAAAAATTATGTCTGTTGGGGCCGGAGAGATAGCGCAGCGGTAAGACGTTTACCTTAGACGCAGGAGGACGGTGGTTCCAATCCCGGCATCCCATATGGTCCCCAGAGCCTGCCAGGAATGATTTCTGAGCATACAGCCAGGAGTAACCCCTAAGCGCTGCGGGTGTGACCCAAAATCCACACAAAAATAAATTGTTAATTGTGAGATAATATAGAAAGTCCAATATACATGTGATTAGCATATTAAAAGTGATATATGAATGAAAGAAATATTTGAAGAAATAGTGGAAGAAAAAATTCTGAATTTGATATAGTCTATTAACCTAGAAAAATTTTATTCTTCATGGAAACTCAAAGAACCTAGACAAAAAAATGAAATATATCATAATAGAATCCAAAACACTATATCCAAAAATAATATGAACACCTATTGAAGAAAACTCATATGTTCAGAGCAACAAAAATAAGCTTTAGCAGGATTCACTTTCAAAGCACAGTGAGTGACATTATTAGTAAAATAAAAAGTCTGCTTTAGAATTCTACACTCAGTAATTTTTTTTTTTTTAGTTTTTAGCTATATGTTCAGAAATCGCCCTGGCAGGCTCGGGGACCATATGGGATGCCAGGCTTTGAACCACCATTCTTAATGCAAGGCAAATGCCTTACCTCCATGCTATCTCTTCGGTCCCAGCAATAATTTTAAAAAAAAATAAAAGAGGGGACCACCTACTCTAGCAGCCTGGAGAGTGATATGGGTTGCAGAAAGGGAAAGGGGGAGGACAAATTTGGTGGTGGGTATTCCCCTGATTCAATGTTAATATGTACCTAAAGTACTAATGTGAAAGATATGTAAGCCACTATGATCAAAAAAAAAAAAAAAAGAATGAAACACCAGGGGGCCAGAGAGATAGCAGAGGTAGCGCATTTGCCTTGCATGCAGAAGGACAATGGTTCGAATACTGGCATCCCATATGGTACCCCAAACCTGCCAGGAGCGATTTCTGAGTGCAGAGCCAGGAGTAATCCCTGCCTGTGTGACCCAAAAACCAAAAATAAAAGAAAAGAAAAAAGAGAAAAAAAAGGTAGACTAGTTCAGATATACAAAAAGTAAAATATTACTTATTTATAATTAACCAACGTGTACTAGGCAAAATATTTAAGTTCTTCAGTCATAAGGAAAGTGATTCCAGATGGAAATATGGATCTACCAAAGCAATAAAGAACATAGGAAACAACATTGAAAAATGTGAGGGGTTTTTATTTGAATGTAATTAAGTGTCGTTAACTTTTCTAATACTTAGACCTTCTCATAGCTTCATTGGATAATTTTTATAGGGTATATATTTATGAAAATCCTTGGAAAACTAGCATTAGAAGAAAATCTCTAAGTGATAAAAGCTGTTTAGAAAGAATGTATACATTTAACTGAGAAACATTAGATATGTTCCTCGTGCATTCCCCATTCATCCCAGCAACAATCCCCACTACCGTAGAAATAATTAATGTGAAAGTACTTTTTGTTTTTGTGTTTCTTGTTTTTCTGGTCTTTATTTCACTTTATTTTATTTTATTGAAATCATTGTGTTCATGTATGTTTTAACAACCAATATTAAGTAAACTATTTTGTACCTCCTAAGGGACCAAGCTGGAGGTGGAAGGTGAGTAAAGAGGACATAAGTGAAAAGAAGGTCACACTAATGGGATGAGTGTAGGAATATTGAATGCCTTAAATAAATGTATTATGAACAACACTGCAAACTGGGATGTTTAAGTAAAGTTTAATAGAGGAAAAATGTAACAGGTGCAAATTTTTATAGAACAAGAACTATAAATTACTTAGTAAGTCTTCTAATAAAGTGTATTTTAATAAGGCTAGCAGAAAAATATGTTTAACATTTCATGAAAGGACAATTATCAGTAAATAAAAATAACTTCATAGCACAAAAAATAATGAATTAATATTTTTTTGTTCTTAGGATAGAGAATAAGAATTAGAATCACTGGATCATATGGAAGCACTATTCTTAGTTTTTAAAGAAGAGTCCATACTGAACCAGACATCCTTCCTGTTATTCAAAGTTTGGGGGAACTCACTTGGTAATTTCTCAGGAGAATATCAACTTCACTTTGTACAGAGATGTGAGCACTGTAACTACAAGAAGTCTGAGATGTGTTTCAGGGCAGAGTTTCTGACAAACAGCCAGCACCACATGCTCTTGGATGGTTAAAGGTCTTTGCAGTTGTAATATGCTCTCCCAGATAAGGCTTCCCAAAAAGAAATGTGATATTCTTAGTAGACTCCCAGCTTAACCTAGTTTAGACACAGCAAAGCAAGCTTGCCTTTGTCTGCCATTGAATTGCATGCCTACTGAACAGTAAATTTTAGAAATTCTCCTATAGCAGTTTGATTTTATTTCCCCTCGACACCGTGTAGGTAAATAGATCTAGTGAGGATCAGTTTGTAAATATTGTAGAATTTTGTCTTTTTTTTCTGACAACACAGAGTTCATAATCACAGTAAATGCTCTCCATCTGGAATCTTCACAAGCATTGTAATCATGAAATGCCAAGGTTAAGTTCTTTTATTGAAAAGAGAATATGCGAGGCCGGGTGGTGGCGCTGGAGATAAGGTGCCTGCGCTAACCTAGGATGGACCTCGGTTCGATCCCCCGGTTCCCCATATGGTCCCCCGTGCCTGCCAGGAGCGACTTCTGAGCCAATAGCCAGGAGTAACCCCTGAGCGTCACCGGGTGTGGCCCAAAAACCAAAAAAAAGAAAAAAGAAAAGAGAATATGCATTGTCAGACATTCTTTGCTGCTGAATATTTTGTCTTTGACTTGCTTATTCACATGGAAAGCAATATAGCAAATACATCTCTCCGCTGTGTCAGAATGCAAAGCAAGAAATATCAAATAAGCAAGCCTCTTCTATGTAGTTTTTGTTTGTTGGTTTCGTTTGTTTTTTTTTTTTGGTGCTTTTGTGGTGGTTTGTTTTGGCTTTTGGATTTGGGGTCACATCCAGTGATGCTCAGGGGTTCCTCCTGGCTATGCACTCAGAAATCACTCCTAGCTTGGGGGACCATATGGGACACAGGGCAATCAAACCTCCGTCCATCCTATGCTAGTGCTGGCAAGATAGACACCTTACCACTTGCACCATCACTTTGGCCCCTCTTCTGTGTAGTTTTGTATGATAGGAAAATACATTATCACCGATGGCCCAATTTTATTCCATAGAGGAATTTAGATAATGTACTGGGATTTGCAGAGGGGAAACTTGTCTCCAATATTATATTAAGATTAAGCATATAATTATTATGGTGCTAAAAGTTAAGATACGTTTTGGAAAACTAGTAAAGACTTGACAATAATCCAGAAGAAGGGAGCAAAATACCATCTCTCTAAAGGTCATGTTTTGGTGTAATTAAAGAATTCTGATCTGATTAGCCTAGAAGGTGTCATAGTAGGTGAGTATCCAATAACAGAAATTGGCTTTGACCATAGTAGAGAGACACTTTAATGTCATTTTAACAATGATGCGAGACCAGACCATAAATATGGTGTGGTGTGACCAGGTGAAGAGAGGCATTTAGAATATATTGGAAAAAGAAAAGGGGAAAATTGAAATCAGAGCATTAATGAAGATTAATGTCTTGATAATGTAAGTTATGAGATTGAA
This sequence comes from Crocidura indochinensis, assembly GCA_004027635.1. Taxonomy (NCBI): domain Eukaryota; kingdom Metazoa; phylum Chordata; class Mammalia; order Eulipotyphla; family Soricidae; genus Crocidura; species Crocidura indochinensis. Next base: position 11,448 of record PVKC010000175.1, on the reverse strand, counting down.
CTATATAATTCATGGAAAATTAGTTATGTATCACATAAATTCATATTTGAATTATTTCAAATAATAAAGAGAAATGAGGAGAAATAATTTCTTTGGGAAAGAACAGTTCAGTATTGTGGCAAGACTATATTAGAATACCAATTGAGATCTTAGGTTTTGATTCTGGGGTCATATCTAGTGTTGCTCAGGGGTTATTCCTAGCTCTGAGTTCAAGACTCTTGGTAGCACACGGGGGTTGTATGAGGTGCTGGGGATCGAACCCGGATCAGCCAGGTGCAACACAAGCACTTACTGTGCTCACTCCAGCCCCACAACTGAGGTGTTTTAAGACTGATTCTTAGGAGTGAGTTTAGATTAAAGCTAACACATGAGTTATATATGTAGAAGTGGTCATTAAAATCTAACCATAAGAGGCTCTTATCCACATCTCCCTTGTAAATCCTTGCTGCCACCCTCATTCAAATACCATCATCTCTTACCAGGCCTATTATTAAATAATCAAAATTAGGTGCTCCCATATAGGCATCATCACAGAATCCTGATTTTTTTTCTTCCAAGCTTTATTGTAATTTGTAAATCAGGTTTGTGTCATTTTGAGGATGCTATCATTGTTACTTATCCCTGAAGAGTGAGCAATTAGTGGGTACTTGGCACAGAACACACACTCAAATACTTGTATCCAAAGAGTACGTGAATATCATTAATGCAAAGTAAGAAAAGAATTGAAGAAGATTTTAGTGAACATTGTCAGAATCCATAAGGGAGAAGCCAAATAGGACATTAAAAAAAAGTGCAGAGGAGGCAGGAACACAGTAGCTAAAAGAGAGAAAGAGAGAGATGATTCGATAGAGGAATTTAGAAAATGAGTAGAAAACACTTACTGTGCATCCTCTAGATGCCACATACTCACCAAAGACTTGACAAGTAACAATCCATTTTTCCCATTATCTCTGAGATAGTACCTCTATCATCTTTCTCTTATAGCTGAGAATACAAGATTTAGAAAGGTTCCATTCTTTTTTCAAAGATAAGCAAGGAAAAGCAGGAGTCAAACAAAGCACCTGACCCCAGTTTGGGGGTCTTTGACTTCTGATTACAAGATAGCAAATGATGTGATAATAAGACACAAAGATAAGAAAGGAAGGCAGTTCACCTTTGTCCATGACAAAAGGTTAGCAACACCAATCATCCTGGGTTAGGCCATCTCCCACCATTGGGTTGCCAAACCTATGGAAATTATGCATGAAAACTTGTTTCCATTAGTCACAAAATATTGTACTTTGATTTTAGGCCCAGATAGCTATGATCATGTGTTGAGCATATCATACAGATGCTTTGACGTTGACTTAGATTTTCTTTACTACAGCCTAATATTAGCATGCATCCACATTAATAGACTTTGAGACAGAAAGGGTAAACAGTTTCAAAAATGAAAGAGAGGTGAAGAGAGAGAGAGAGAGACAGAGAGAGAGAGAGAGAGAGAGAGAGAGAGAGAGAGAATGTCTGTTGTCTGCCCCAGAGGCAGGTGAGGGGAGAACATTGGTGGTGGGAAATGCACACTGTAAAAGGTGGTATATATTTTATGACTAAAACTCAATCATAATTTTGTAACTATAGTGATTAAAGTAATTATTTTAAAAGGGAGAGTAAAATCTTTGATTTAAAAAAATATTGGGGTCTTCCCATATGCTCTTAGTTTTATATACAGCTATATATCATTCCTACTTTATTTTTTGTGTTACAAATGGAAAACTAACATTTTTTTCCAAGCTTGACAGCTGGGCACCTGTGTTTGCTTTCTACCAAATGTTTTTCATGGCAAATGCCCAGTCACAGGATCCACCAGCACATGTGATGCCAGATAAACATTATGAAGGAAAACTATGAGCCTGAGAAACAGATATGACTGGTTGCTGTTTGTCATGTCGCAGAGTGTGACATATTCTCCACCCTTGCACACATTAGAGTTTGGCAGATTTATTGATTCCTTTAACTAAAAAACTGAGAGGATGTGAGTAACAGAAATTTTGTTCTTAATTGAGGTAAATCTGCAAGACACTTAAATAAAATCTGTTCCCAGAATTTTTTTCTTACAGACATTTCTCATTTAATTTCCAATAGGTAGCTATATATTTCTTTTTCTTACCACCTTTTTAATGTCTGGTAACTTGATCTAACCTATATCCAATTACTATGGTCAACTTCCACACACTACAAAATGGATTTATCTTCATTAAATGTTTCTTTCTGAAAATAGGACCCTGACCTCCTAAAGATAACTAAGCACATTCAAAGGGTGTTGGCAGCACAGCTGAAGAGTATAGATATAGACCTCTGTTGCAATTTTATTTGTAGCTTTTCTCCTTTGAACCTCTTCAATAATCCAGAACAAATATTTGACAACTTAAAGCATGACTGGCAATAACATCAAAATTGAAAACGAACCTCTTCGGGCTAGAGTTCAATGGCTAAAGTACATACTTCATATACCTGTTGCCTAAATTCAGACCCGAGCACCATATAATCCTCAAAACACTACCAAGAGCAACCAGTTAAGAGTAGGCATCCAGGGGGCCGGGTGGTGGCACTGGAGGTAAGGTGCCTGCCTTGCCTGTGCTATCCTAGGACGGACCGTGGTTCGATCCCCCAGTTTCCCATATGGTCCCCCAAGCCAGGAGCGGCTTCTGAGCGCATAGCCAGGAGTAACCCCTGAGCGTCACCGGGTGTGGCCCAAAAAAACATAAAAAAAAAGAGTAGGCATCCCCCATCCTACATTATCCCCTTGAAAAACACAACAAGAAAGTAGTCCAGGGACCAGAGAGATAGCATGGAGGTAGGTCATTTGCCTTGCATGCTGAAGGACAGTGGTTCGAATCCCGGCATTCCATATGGTCCTCCGAGCCTGCCAGGAGCGACTTCTGAGTGTAGAGCCAGGAGTGACCCCTGAGTGCTGCTAATGACCCAAAAACCAAAAAAAAAAAAAAAAAATGTGATCCAGAACCATATAATCTCCAAAACACTACCAAGAGCAATCAGTTAAGAGCCCCCATTCAATATCATTCTCTTGAAAAACACAACAAAAAAGTAAACCAGAATCTTACTTCTTTGGAGTTTAGGAGAGCGGGGGCTATTCCTCTCTCTGTGCTCAGGAATGAACCCTATTAGTGTTCAGAGATATGTGCGTAGGATCAAACAGAGGCCAGAGGCACGCAAAGTAAGTTCCTTACCCCGAACTCTCTCTTTGACTACCTATTTCTTATTTATAAAATGCACTGTTTTATTTGGTCGAACCTTGGATAAGAAACAAGAGGGTGTAAGTATATAACGTATATAAGTATATAAAGCTTTCAGAGAGCTTTCTCTAGAGACCAAGTAGCTTTAGGGCCCCAGACCCCTTTTGGTCACACTTTGCCTTGCATCCAGGCCTGGCAGTTCAGTGCCGAGGACTAGTTGTATGGTACTGCTGGGGAACTACTGGGGCCATCCATGCCCATTGGTGCTAAGGGCCATTGTGGAAATATATCACTCTCGCCCTTTGTAAAATTTTTTAATTAGCATTCATTCATTTATGGATGCTTCACTGATAGAGATAAAGGAAAAAAATATGTTGATATCTATTTGTGCCTTTCATCTTTCCCCTACTAACTTTCCCACACTGTTTACCTGTTATAAACATTTAAAAGATCTGGGAATCTACCTTGGGTTTGTCTTTGAAACCAGTTTCAAGCTGTTGAGAAAACCTTTGGACATGTGCAGGGCACAAGGCTATGAAGTTTGCACATTGAGATCAGGAGGCTGCTCCTTAGCCAGACCATCATGCTTTGTAATCCATGTACCAGAACTGCTAGGTTAGTGGCCTGCTCCTATGGGTGAATGATGAGTAACTTTACCATCTCCCTTCTTCCTTCCTCCAGTATTGTTGTCACTTTTCCTTAGTGGAGTGCACTGTGGCTCCATGTGGCTCTATATGACTGCCAGGCCACTCTGAGCAATTCATTAGAAAGGGTCTGTTACATAATGAGAATCTGTCCTTACCATGTGCCTGTCTCCTTTCTGCAAATTCTTAGTGTACTGAAAGGTAAAAGATGTTCCCTATGAAATAATGGATTTTCACTTGCAATTCTCTTTGTTTTCCTCAATGTTGATATACTACATAAGATACCAAGACAAATCACCTTAATTTTTAAAGGTCATCTATGCCATCGTTCATAAAACTGTTATCAACTTGTGTCTCACCACATAATGACACCCACAGTGATCTTTAAGTCTGACCTCCCTCTTATATTATTAAATGCTGTTGAATTTAAGAAGATATAGAATTATGATATTCTGGAGAGTCCATTCTGATTAAACAAGATTTTACGAGGTCAGAGAGATAATACAGGATGCTTGTCTTACATACAAACAGCTCAGGTTTAATCACTAACACGTGAGGATTGAACCCCAGTTCCCTGTACCCTGCCAGAGTGATTTCTGAACACAGAGACTGTAATAAGTCTTGAGCACAGCTAGGTTTAACCCCCAAAAGATGTTTTTATGGATTCTGATCTTCAAAGGCATTGTCTCACAAGGCAACTATGACAAATTATTATTTTGATTAGGAGCTAGTAGCCTGCCACTATGGATAGTATCTTATTTTCTATGCCATTTTATTTCTGCAGCAGTTTTTAAATTTGAGAAATGTTAAGCATTAAAAAAAGAGTCTGTGGGCCCGGAGAAATAGCCCAGGGGCGTTTGCCTTGCAAGCAGCTGATCCCGGACCAAAGGTGGTTGGTTCGAATCCCGGTGTCCCATATGGTTCTTCCCCCCCCCACCCCCCCCCCGTAACCCCTGAGCACCACAGGGTGTGGCCCAAAAACAAACAACAACAACAAAAAGAGTCTGTGTGGAAGAGAATCAAGTGCAAACCTTTAGCAAGAATCAACTTTATTGGGGCCAAAGAGATAGCAAGGAGGTAGTGCATTTGCCTTAAATGCAGAAGGATGGTGGTGGTTCAAATCCCGGCATCCCATATGGTCCCTAAAGCCTGTCAGGAACAATTAATGAGCATAGAGCCAGGAGTAACCCTTGAGCGCTGCTGGGTGTGACCCAAAAAACAAACAAACAAAAAACAAAATAAAAAAGAATCACTTTATTATAGAAGGAAATACTCAGTGTTCAGTCACTCCTCTGAACCCATGTTATATGGGTCCTGCTTATCAAAGCTTTTCTAAATACAGAGGCAAGTTAACTCTCTCTTACCTTGGCCTCATCTCCTGTTGCTCTTCTCAGAGCAGCACTGTCTTCTTTGACTATATCCTGCAACTGTTAATTCCTTCTCTTCTCCCACCATATGCTGAGTAGATAAAAATAAGCATTAAGTCTTGTTCTTTGTTAAATAATAATTATTTTAAATTTTTTTTATTTTTTGGGTCATACCCAGTAACACTCAGGGGTTACTCCTGACTATGTGCTCAGAAATGGCTCCTGCCTTAGGGGACCATATGGGATGCTGAGGGATTGAACCGTAGTCAGTCCTTGGTCAGACGCATGTATGGCAAACGCCTTACTGCCACTGCTCCAACCCTGATTTTGTAAATATTTTTAAGTTTTTGTTTGTGTTTTGGGGTCATGCCTGGAAATGATAAGGGCTTAATCCTGTCTCTGCACTCAGCAGTTACTCCTGGTGATTTTCAGAGTACCATATGGGATGTTGGGGGATCAAACCCAGTCAGCTACATGCATGGTAAATGCCCTACCCAATGTAATATCTCTCCAGGCCTGAAATTATTTTTTTTTAAAGATTCATAGAAAACTGAATTGTCTTTTGTTTTTGTTTTTGTTTTTTGGGGCCACACCCAAAAGGTTACTCCTCAAGGGTTACTCCTGGCTAAGCGCTCAGAAATCGCCCCTGGCTTGGGGGAACCATATGGGACACCGGGGATCGAACTGTGGTTCTTCCTTGGCTAGCGCTTGCCAGGCACCTTACCTCTAGTGCCACCTCACCAGTCCCGAATTGTCATTTTGAAAGAGAGACTGCTAAATTTCAGAAAGATTAAGATTTTTGATAATATAACCCAGATAAAAACACATTACAGCTGAGTCTTCTTGCTAAGGGATGTACAAGTTAAAAAAAAAAACGAATTAGGGGCTGGATCGATGGCACAGGCACTAGGGTGTTTGCCTTGCATGTACTAACCTAGGAACCGTGGTTCAATTCCCCAGCATCTCATATGGTCCTCCAAGCCAGGGCCAATTTCTGAGCATATATCCAGGAGTATCCCCTGAGCATCACCGGATGTGGTCCAAAAACAAAAACATTAGCTTCTATGCTTAAGACTGTAAATACCATCTGCTACCAAACACAAAAACATTACTTTGGAAGGGCAGATGCACATCTATGTTCACTATAATACTTGGTACAATATCAGAATGTTAAAACAGCCATATGTCCAACTACAGAAGACTAGATAGAGAAGTTGTGGTATATACCCTCAGAGCCCAAAAACACAATGCAGAAAAGCCTTTGGCATTCCTTTTTTCATTGCAGCATTATCACAATAGCCAAAACCTGGAAACAACACAAATGTCTGAGAATAGATGAGTAGATAAAGAAACGATAGTACATCTGCACAATGGAATACTACTCAGTTGTTAGAAAAATGAAGTCATGAAATTTACTTAAACATAGATGGATATGGAAAGTATTATGCTGGGCAAACTGAGTCAGAGGGAAAGGGGTAGACATAGTGTTGGGTTAACTAATCTTTATCCTAAAGAAAAATCCTAAACAAAAATCCTCTTTACATGTCAAAGAATCACGTAGGCAGGATGAGTTTTAAGATAAATCCTTTGCCTTCACCACCACCACCCCCATGAAGATTATCTTAATTTTTCAATAAATACTGTGATTCTGAGTTGACTTCTTCCTCTAGCATCACAAGGTGGAAAGGTCATCAGATACATGTTTCACCCTCATTTGCCTGGTTTGTATTATTTCCTGTGGCATCCCCTGCTCCAGATAAGCTTCTCTGGGAGGGATTTTACATCTGGTATGCACATTGATTTGTGGTATATAAAACAAATAGTATGATAATAATATCCAGAGATATTAAAGATGAGGACCATAAGGACCATTCTATAGTAGGAAGTTTGCCACAAACTGTAGGACAGAAGGGGCCACTGACAAATGGTAGTTCAAAATGATCACTTTGGTGTGGGTGCATTTTCCCCCCCCGCGCAGTTTTGAAAAAAAGAAATGATCACTTTGGAAAAGAACTGGGGATTAAAAGGAAATAGAGCGATAGGCATGATACACCTTGTAATTGCAAACCACACTGTCAAAGGAGAGAAAGAAGGGAAAGAGAGTGAGACAGAAGGAAAAATAAAGAAAAGAAAAAAAGAGGAGAAGAAGAAGAAGAAGAAAAGCCATAGAAGCAGGCAAAGGGGGAGGGAAACAAGGGACATCAGTGGCAGGAAATGTACACTGGTGAAAGCTGTTGTACATTGTATGACAGAAACTCAAATAACTTTGTAAAAATAAAAGTAATAATAACTGCAGGAGCCAGGGTGATGGCACAGCAGGTAGGGCTTTTGCCTTGCATGCAGCCAACTAAGATTTGATTCCATTCTATATGGTCCCATTCTATATGGTCCCTTGAGCTTGCCAGGAATGCAGATCCAGGAATCACCCCTGAGCCAGGTGTGGCCCAAAAAACTAAAATAAAAAAAAAACTGTATTATTGACAACCTTGTAAGTTATGGTTACTTAAAGTAATTTTTTAATTTAAAAAAAGTTTGTAGTATACTATGCATCTTTAAGAAAAAACAGAATCATGCAATTTGATACTACTTAGTTGAAACTAAAGGGAATCATACTAATGGATATTAACCAGGAGAGGAACTGATATATGATGCTCTCTCTTATATATGAGATATAAAAATACATAGTAAGGAATCAGCAAGTGATCAAAAGCAAGAAAACTTAACAGTTGGTCAACAGAACTGATATTATGTGGGAAGAGTAGAATGGGGTGCATGGTAGATTTCTTTCAGATAATGCTAAAAAAAAGGGGGGGCAGGCATTTTGGTGGTGATTGTTGTGTTGGAATGATTTGTGTTGGAAACTCTCATTAACAGTATTATAAATCATAGAACCTCAGTAAAGATGGGCAGGAGTGAAGGAATAGAAATGCAGAGTTGGGGCCCGGGAGATAGCATGGAGGTAAAGCGTTTGCCTTTCATGCAAAAGGTCATCGGTTCGAATCCCGGTGCCCCATATGGTCCCCCGTGCCTGCCAGGAGCAATTTCTGAGCATGGAGCCAGGAGTAACCCCTGAGCACTGCCGGGTGTGACCCAAAAACCAAATAAATAAATAAATAAATAAATAAATACATAAATAGAAATGCAGAGTTGACTACCTGGCTTCAAATCTCAACTCTCAACTATACATTTAAGAGCTTTGTTGACATTGTTAGAATAGCTTATCGCTTATATCTTTTTTAATTTGTAAAATAGGCAAGGCTAGTACTTCACTCATTTAATTGCAAGAAGTGCGTCTAGTGAACCATTTCTTATCTGGCATATGGAAAAAGTTCAACAAAGGCTATTGCTAAAACATTCATGTAAGGCTAAAAAAAGAAATGCTTCTTTATATTTGAATGGAAATTATGTTCCTAACAGTTATGTTGCATTGCCAAATCATACTCTCAAGTGTTTTCATTTCTTCCATCAACCCCTTTAGGTTTATTTTGTACCATAGATGCACCTTTTTTCCTCCCAAAAGGTGAAGGAAATATCTGTGTATCTTATGGAGTAAATGCCACCTGAAGCTGAAGCCTTAGTGCAGGGGAGGAGAGCATATACTAACCACTTGACATTCTCATTGTTACGCCTGTTTTATTACACAGACATACCACATAGTATGAGCAATCAGGTTAACACACTTTCTTTTTTTTTGGGGGGGGTCACACCCGGCAGTGCTCAGGGGTTACTCCTGGCTCCATGCTCAGAAATTGCACCTGGCAGGCATGGGGGACCATATGGGGCACCGGGATTCGAACCGATGACCTTTTGCATGAAAGGCAAACACCTTACCTCCATGCTATCTCCCGGGTCCCAGGTTAACACACTTTCAACACGACATAGAGAGCTTTCATTTAAGACTATTTGATTGCTGCTGCCACTTTTATTTTTTATATAATGAAAAAGTATTTTTTAAAAATGTATTTTTGGGGTCCGAGAGATAGCACAGCGGTGTTTGCCTTGCAAGCAGCCGATCCAGGAACTAAGGTGGTTGATTCGAATCCTGACAGGAGCTATTTCTGAGCAGACAGCCAGGAGTAACCCCTGAGCACCGCCGGGTGTGGCCCAAAAACCAAAAAAATGTATTTTTATTTTCTGATATAAAGAAAAGAGTTAGGTAAATGTGTTTAACCAATGGACTGACGTATTGTAAATATCCTTTGGCCTCACAGGCTGGTTGTTCCCAGCCACCATCTCCTGAAGGCATCTTGTGTTGTGTTTATGAAATATTTTAGTACACCATTTTCTTTAGAATATTTTTTCTTGTTTTCCTCATTTAAAAACCATGTGTGTTGAGCCCGGAGAGATAGCACAGAGGCGTTTGCCTTGCAAGCAACCGATCCAGGACCAAAGGTGGTTGGTTTGAATCCCGGTGTCCCAGATGGTCCCCCGTGCCTGCCAGGAGCTAGTTCTGAGCAGACAGTCAGGAGTAACCCCTGAGCACCGCCGGGTGTGGCCCAAAAAACCATGTGTGTCTCACCTATATTCATTGCAGTGCTATTTACAATGGTCAAACTCTGGAAACAACCCAGATGCCCTTCCTTCCTAGGAACACAAAAACACAATATAAAAATGACTTCTGCACACCTATATTCATTGCAACACTATTTACAATAGCCAGAACCTGAAAACAACCCGGATGTCCTTCAACAGATGAATGGCTAAAGAAACTGTGGTATCGCAATGGAATACTATGCAGCCCTCAGGAGAGATAAAGTCATGAAATTTTCTTATACATGGGTGAACATGAAACTATTATGATGAATGAAATAAGTCAGAGGGAGAGAGATAGACAAAGAATGGTCTCACTCATTTATGGGTTTTAAGAAAAATCAAAGACATCATTGTGATAATGCCCAGCGACAGTAGAGATGAGGGTTGGAAAGATCGATTCACAATATGAAGCTCACCACAAAGAGTGGTGAGTGTAGTTAGTGAAATAACTACGCTAATAACTATCGTGACAATGTTAATGTGTGAGATAAGTAGAATGCATGTCTCATGCCAGAGAAATAGCATGGAGGTAGGGCAAGTTTGCCTTGAGTGTAGAACCAGGAGGAACTCCTGAGCGCTGCCAGGTGTGACCTACAAAACAAACAAACAAAAAAAGAATGCCTGTCTCAAATACAGGTAGGGGGCAGGGGAGGAGGGAGATGGTGGTGGGAATATTGCACTGGTGAAGGAGAGTGTTCTTTTTATGATTGAAACCCATCTAAAACATATTTGTGATCATGGTGCTTAAATAGATATTATTCAAAAATAAATATTAAAAAATAAACACTATGTGTTTTTATGGTGAGTTGCATCTTATAGAGTGAAAAATACAGTATATATCAAGAATCTTGTGATTCTATAAAAATGGAACCTCTTTACCTTTGGGGTTAACTTGCCTTTGCATGCTTTTCTTTTTCAGGTGTTGGAAAGTTTTAAGATCATGGACTATAGCCTTTTGCTGGGAATCCACATCTTAGACCATTCCCTGAAAGAGAAGGAAGATGAGAGTTCTCAAAATGTGCCTGATGCCAAGCGGCCTGGGGTGCAGAAGGTCCTATATTCCACAGCAATGGAGTCTATCCAGGGTCCAGGGAAATCTGGAGATGGAAGCATTACGGAGAATCCAGACACGTGAGTGCCTGCCCTCCTGGGCTCTCCTCACTGGGGCAACCAACAACACAGAGTAATTTAACACAACAGTGTTCCTGGAGCTCTCTTTGAGAATCAAATCCTACCTTACACTAACCCGGATTAAGTCAGCTTAAATTTGTATTCATATAAAAGGACTCTGAATTATTATCATTTTTTGTCAGAAAGTATGGCTTCTATTTTAAGCAATGGATAAAATATTTTCACCTCCATTTACTGCATACACAAAATATGCACCACAATAAGGAATATAGATACTGAATTTTAGTCAACAGGTTTTTACACAGATATAAGAACTAAGCTGATCTAGGTATGTCTGGTCTTTTACCAGAAGTGCTACTAACAGCAAGAGTACTTTGCATATATAAAGTGCCTGTTGGCTACAGAACTGTGATAAATAAATATAATGTAAGGAGATAAAGAGATAGGATAATGGGTAGGGTCCTTGCCTTGCATGAGATAGGGCCAGGTTTGATCACCAGCATCCAAGTGACCCCCAGAAAACCCCAGAAATGACTCCAA
>PVKC010000174.1:0-82656 GCA_004027635.1 Crocidura indochinensis | reverse complement strand
AAAGAAAGAAAGAAAGAAAGAAAGAAAGAAAGAAAGAAAGAAAGAAAGAAAGAAAGAAAGAGGAAGAGAGAAAGAGAGAAAGAGAGAGAGAGAGAGAAAGAAAGAAAGAAAAGAAGGAAAGAAAGAAAAGAAAGAAAGAAAAAAGAAGGAAAGGAAAAAAAGAAAAGAGAAACGGAAAAGGAAAATAAAGACTAGGCCCAGAGAACAGCTAGTTCCTGAAACTAACCCTAGAGGTAAATGCAGAAATTACACCCAGTTAAGGCTAAACAGTAGCTGACAGATGGCCAGATGACAATCACACCCTAGGTCTGCAGTAAAGGACAGTTAACCAGATGCAGGGGAGCTACAGCCCACCCAGCTGTCTGTCTGATGCTACATTTGAAATACGACTAACCCTAGCCCAACCTTGTACTAAGGACCAATAATTTTAATCAACTACCCAGTTAACTGAGACATGGGCCCTTTAAAACTGCAGTGTAAGCCATTCTAAAGGTCCTAATTTCTTTGGAGATGTTAGACCCTAACATGTTGGAATAAACTCCCTTGCATTTGCATTACTGCCTATCTCCCTCATGGTCTTTTGGATGATCTTGAGTTCAGGGCCTTAACAGTTGAAAATCCCTATAAAGAACAACTTGAAACTTGTTGTTCGGGTACAAGTGCCTGATCTCATGCTACCTATATCTTTCCTCCTCCTGATATGTGGATTTTTTTACATTCATGCTGGACTCCTCTGCCTTTGAGAATCCCAAGCTCTCTTGAGACTGTCACTCTTTCTCTTTCATTTTTTCCCTCTCTCTCCTCTTCCTCAGTACTCCAAACAAAATCTAATTTCACTTCACTCGTCTTCTCCTGAAATTTTTTTCTGTCAAAGAAGGACCCAAACGGCCTGGGCAGAGTCTAGGACTGACTTTGCTTTTCTTACCAGGGTAGGACTCACAATCCTAGATCTTGCAGCCACTCCCTGGGTGGCAGAGATGAGTTGAGAGGAAGCGACTTATTCCTTTCTTGGCCTGCCTTTCTTCTTCCCACTTTACATAAGTGACCCAAGGACTTCTACCAGAACTGTTCTTATTTCACAAAATAAAATAACAGTGGGACTGAAAGGTGACTAAATTGATCTTCAGAGATGATTAAGGTAGAAAGGATGAGCATTGCCCTTAGAAGAATGATGCATCAGAAAAAAGTCTCCATATCAGGATGGGTGTTTGGGTATGCTTGAGTAGCAAGGTTGCAATTCATTGAAATGTCAGAGTTTTAATATGCTAGCTCATCAACGCATGAGTTTTCCTTTTCCTTTAGTTTAATCTAATGAGGTAAATAAATTATTCTATAGGATATCATGATTATATATAAGAAACACCGTGTTTCCTAATTATACTCAATTTAATATATAAGTTCAGAATGGACAGTTTTGAATAGAGACTATAATATAACTTAGATTATTGGTTTAAGAAAATGATAAACTTAAGACAAATCTTTTAATTTAGATTTTCCTCAGAAATCACGCTTGCATAAGTTTAGTAGAAATGTCAACTTGTTAAAAAATTTCTGTTGATGTTTTAAAAAATAAATTATAGAAAATGTCACATCACAAATATATATTAATGAAACGTAACTTTTGAAATACTTAAAGCAAAAAAAGATATATAAAGCAAAATATACAGAGTTTTGAAATCTAATTTTATATTAATTTGCTTTTTTCATTAGAGTTTACATCTACTTCTTTTATTCCTAAAATTGTCTCCAACTTATATAAATGCAATTTTTGAATATAGCTTACACTTTATCTGAAAATCAGATGCCTTGCAAGTAACCTCCTATATGTAGGCCAAGGTGGTTCCCAAGATGAAATAATTATCATAATTATTCTTCCACAATGATGATAAATTTTGATTCTTTTCTATTTATTTTTGATAGTCTCATTTTTATTTCTTATCATATATCAAGAAAAATGCTGGAGAATTTATGGATAAATGCTTAAAGTAAAAATGAAGAAGGACCTCTAATGAATGGCCTCAATTTTGACCTAAATGAACTAATGAAAAAAAGTATGCTAAACACAAAGAAAAGGAAACAATATAGATTAAAATAGAAACAATTGAAAAACTTAAATAGCAGAATGACAAAGATAAATGAAACCAAAAGCTGACTATTTGAGATTAATAAAGAAAGGAATTTCTAATCAAGCTACTCAGAAGGAAACATGATAGAAAGTTGCAGATTATCAGTAGCACTGATTTATCAGGTTTATATATTTCTAAGAACTGACTAAATGTTTTGCATCAGTGTGCTCATAATTATATATTGATCATGCTTCCATAAAGTTAATTTTAGGGGCTGGAGCAGTGGTGTAGCAGTAGGGCATTTGCCTTGCAAGCAGCTGACCTAGGACTGACCTCGATTCGATCCCCTGGAATCTCATATGGTCCCCAAAGGCAGGAGTGATTTCTGAGTTCATAGCCAGGAAAAACCCCTGAGCTTTACTGAGTGTGGACCCCAAACAAAACAAAACAAAGCAAAAAAAATAAATAAAAGCTATTTTTTTAAAAAATCTTAGATGAAGAAATAAAGAAAACTAATGGCTGGATAGTAAAATGGTTAAGTCAGCTGCCTTGTATACATCCATTCCTGGTTGATTCCAAAGATCAACGGGCATTTGAGCACTACAAGAAAGGTGTCTTGTGCACAAAAGTAAACCCTGACCACTATTGAGTATGTCCCCTCACATACCACCAAATGAAACAAAAAGAAAAAGAAGTAAAGGGAAAGGAGAATTAAATAGGGTAAAGAGAAAAACATGTTCTTTTGCAATCTTGAATGCTCTTTCTCCCTATCAAAATCATGGTTTTCTTTAGGCAAATTTAGAGGAGCAAAAATATATATCCTTAAAATATTTTTACGTGACTAATGGTTTAGTATCTGGGTCCAGATTACTTTTGAAAAACTCATTTGCATGTAAACACTTTTTCCTTAAGTGCATTTTCCTGGAACATCCAATCTCCTTATCACTTTTTCTCTGGATATGAGGGAACATATATTTTAAAATTTGCACATTTTTATTTTATTAGGTTTTTCTTAATAAATTCTCTAACATTTCCTACTCTATTCTTGCTCTCTCCTGAAAATCTTGACTTTAATTTTGGTCAAAAATTTTGAGTTGTATGCAGTCATGAAATTAATTATTTAGTGTATCTTTTCCATGTATATATAGGGTGTATATGTTAACAACCCTCCTACATTTTATTATTAATACACCTATTGTTTACTTTATTTCTTCAGCTTCTGAAGAATACAAGTAAGTACTAAATTGCTTTCTTTATGCCTTGACATAAGCAAATGCATTTATATTTTTATTTTAATTAAATACACTCACTTGCAAGGCTTTATGTCAATTTGGCTTTTATTTTAAGGAATTTCTTGTTAAAAAAAAGTGTTAAAATTGGGGCCAGAGAGATAGCACAGCAGTAGGGCCTTTGCCTGATGAGCAGCTGATCCAGGACCAAAGATGGTTCGAATCCTGGCATCTCATATAGTCTTGTAAGCCTGCCAGTAGCGACTTCTGAGTGCAGAGCTGGGAGTAACGCTGAGCACTGCCAGGTATGACCCATTCCAAAAAAAAGTGCTAAAATGGATATTAACTTAATTAGAAAACAAAACAAAATTTACAGCTAACTGAACATAAAGTTAATTTTGCAATATAGAGAAAACATAAGAAGCTAAAATTAACTAATGATATTAATACCTTATTAGATACAATAATAAAAAATACCTTGTTGGAACATCTTAATGGCACTCCGTCATGGAAAGCTCTTTAAATATGTGGCATGAATATACAATTTCACAGCAATCTTCAAACTGAACTGAAATGACAAGATGGTTTATTGGATGGCATTTTTTTCTGTTTGTGTTTTCTGGACTAAGATCTCAAATAAAAGTAGCATTGCCAGAAGTCATTGATTTAAACATCACTTAACATGGAAGATATCTAAGTAAGTTGATATCAATTGATATAAAACAGTTGATGCCTTTAAATACAATTTAAACTTCTTTTCAATCTTAATGCTGAATGCACTCACAGGACTTTTGAATTGAGAGGAATGAGAGGAGTCAATTTACCAGTCTTCCATTTTAAAGAAAAGATCAATACTCAGAAAGCAAATGTGATTGGAAGAACTGGGGACAGATTGAACTTTGAAATTTAGATCCTTTTATTCTCAATCTAAAACTTTTCTCAATTTCCTGTGCCCATAATCTTCCCTGCTCCCCACGACTTTACTGTCATAGCCACATATATAACATTTACATTTTCTGGATAGAAATATCGATGTAACAATAATATCATTATTACCTGCTCAGAAATGTAAGAAGTATTTTTTTTCTACAGCACACTTTTGTTTTTCTTATACAAAGAATTATGCCAAGAAAGCTATTCTGAGGTTTGGCGTACAGCCAGCCTAAACTTGGAATTGTTAATATTCTTATCACCCACAATATGCCACATAACGGTTTCTTCTCTATATGGGAATAGACATCTGACAATTACCATGTCTAGAATCTGATTTCAAGTACCTGCATTCCACCCTAAAGTAGAAATACATGTAAATATATGTAAAGTATTGGCAAGCCCTGGTAATCGTTTTTATGGATTTAACTCTGTGGAGAAAATGAAAGGTGATCACAAATTACATTCAATCATACCTTGATGAGATCCATGAAATTTCAGTGAAGAGTCTAGCGAGATACAACCTCATCATTATATTCTAGTTCTGAAGGTGAAGTTATTTCAAACCATCTCTATACTGGAAGTAAAAAAAGAATATAAGAAAACTATCATTGATTTCAACTTATTACCCTTAAATGACTCAATTTTAATTTTCCATATTATCCAAGAGATTAAAAATTTTTCCAATTTGGTCCCATCAAGTAATTCCTTGGATGTTTCAGATTTTTTCTTACTTTTCCCTATTTTAGGATTTTCATAAATAAAAATATACTTTATTTCTCCCCTCCCCCTTATATCAACCCATTCCCTTTTAAACATAATGAATTGGGTTTCCCAAAATTTAAAGCTATGTTTGCCATTACATGTGGCAAATGTACATTTTCTGTTTCTAGATTTTGACAGTTCTTGGAAATAACTATTCCTGAGACATTAGGCTTTGAGGTCCCACTACTGAATTTTAACTTCTGTGTTAAATTTTGAGTTTCCTGGTTATTCTATTTTAATTTTATTTATTAATATATTTATTTTAAACACCTTGATTACAAATATGATTGTAGTTGGGTTTCAGTCATGTAAAAGAACACACCCCTTCACCGGTGCAACATTCCCATCACCAATGTCCCAAATCTCCCTCCTCCCCATCCAACCCCCATCAACCAAATTAATATCTCTTTACTAACCTTTTTACCTTAATTTGAGGACAGAATAATGAAGGTTTTATAAGATATAGAGGAGTAGTCTCCTGTAAAGGATAATCGACATTTGAGGCCTAGCAGAACAAGTCCTAGGCTCTAGGCCTACATTTTATACTGACTAGTTTGTTTCTCAAAATGTTTCACTATAGCATAAGTTCAAGCATTCTAATAAAGAGAGGCACAGATTTAAATATGGAAGTAAGTAAAAGGTAAAAGAGTGATGAGAAGATGCAGTACCAGGATCCAAAGAAGTTGGAGTCAGGGCTTTGCACGAAATAGATTTATTATTTTGGGAAAGTTATTAAATCTCTTGTTTTTTGTTTGTTTGTTTGTTTTGGTTTGGTTTGATTTTTTGGGCAACACCTGGTGATTCTAAGGGGTTATTCCTGGCTACACACTCAGAAATTGCTCCTGGCTTGCGGAACCATATGGGATGCCAGGTTATCAAATCATGGTCCTTCCTAGGTCAGCCGCATGCAAGGCAAACACTCTACCACTGCGCCAGAGCTCCGGCCCCATCTTTTGTATTTTTTTATGAAGATAAATGAACACTGACTATATCACAGTTTTCTGTGAAGATAAAATAAGAAACTGACAGCTTCAAAATCTGCTCATTCTAAAAGGCACTGTGCTGACGTTTAGTATGGGACCATTACACGAAATGTGCAAAACTCATTAGAGGGGAAAATTACGGTATTTTCATCCTTCATTGAGTAGCTAAGCCCATCTTTAAGGAAAATGGGCAAAGCTGAGTTGAGAACAATACGCTTCTTTAGAGATACTGAGACGAAGAGAAAGTGAGGACCAGATGGACAACATGTTTGTTCCCTGAAATTTGGGAAACAAAATGGGTTAGAGTTTCACACAGTCTGAGGTAAAGAAATCAC
This sequence comes from Crocidura indochinensis, assembly GCA_004027635.1. Taxonomy (NCBI): domain Eukaryota; kingdom Metazoa; phylum Chordata; class Mammalia; order Eulipotyphla; family Soricidae; genus Crocidura; species Crocidura indochinensis. The sequence continues at coordinate 76,348 of PVKC010000174.1, read as the reverse complement.
AATAGAAATAGTGCATTTGGCTAGATTTATGATATAGCAAGTGTCTATGGCAGAATTCCCGTGGTTCTGAGTTTGAAAGTTTGATTCTGCTCAGCATATTTTGTACAAGTGGCAGTAACAATGCACCTGTGGAGACCTCTGCACAAAAAAAAAAATACTCTAATATTTAGAAGCTACAGAAATTATAGGTGAGAAAAATTAATAAGAAAATTAATATGTCAGAATTAAAAGAATAGCATATTATGTCTTGGTGAGAATAAGAGAAGATATATTAGTATGTTTTAGAAGACCAGTACAGGATCTTATATAAGAGAGAGAAGACAAAAGTCCACTAAACTCAGGGAAATTGAACCAACTCACTAATGAGAAGGAACTTCTTTTTGTCTCATTGGTCATCATTTCTCCATCAAAATCATTAGTTAAAATGGAACTTAGAATAAACTTCAAGTTTGTTTTACTGTACCAAATTGGACTGATTTAATTATCTGAACATGAGCAGAAAAATAATTTTACCTGTATAAATTGCATTTATAAGGAATCTTTGTTCTAGAAATATTCTTTGCTATAGTTGCTCTGGATACATGATTGAACATTTATGTACTTCCTTATTTGTTCATAGTGTGTCTACTTTTTGGCATGGGATTTATATTTTGTAGCACAAAAGACAAAATAATTTCCAATACAAAATTGATTTATTATATAGACAAAAATCTGTGAGTGCTTTTGTACTTAGTAATGAATTAGTATATCATTTACATAGTATTAATATTACTATGTTTTTTTGTTGTTGTTTGGGGGGGTCACATTTGGCAGTGCTTCTGATTTTCACTCAAAAATAACCCCTGAAAATATTCAGAGGACTCTGAAATGCTGGGGTTTAAACAGGATTGGTAGCATGTAAGCCTTACCTGCTGCAGTATTAATGCTCCAGTTCCTATAAGGTAGTGATATTAATGTTTAATGAATATGTACCACTCGTCACATGATACATGAGTTACAATAAAGTGAAAATAAATACATGCAGTTACCTTATTTTGCACACATTATTATTTCTATCATTTTATAACAATACTTTTTTATATAGGTAAAGAGTTACCCAGCTTCTGAGACATGAGTGATAGTGCAGTGGTGGGGTGTTTGCCTTGCATGTGACTGACCCAGGATCAGATCTCAGTTCGATCCCTGGCATCCCATATGGTTCCTCAAGCCAGGAACATTTTCTGAGTTCATAGCTAGGATTAAATCATTCCTTTATGCATCACCGGGTTTGGGTCCCTACAAAAAGCCAAACCAAAATATGGCTGAAATATTAAATATTAATATATTCATTAAAATGTATATTTAGAAATAATAAACATATACAGCTTTCCCCCCATTTTAAGCTATTTCCTAAAACATATACTACCCAGTGATTATACCTATCTTGGTAAAATGCAAAACTGAATCATTCCTTTATTTTTTATTGTCCAGCACACAAAATAAAATAAATAAATCATTGCAAACCAAACAGATTACTTAGTCAAGCTACTTGACAGAATGGCTTTTCTTGAATCTTCTTATTAAAAGGTGATTATTGCCTCAGGAAATCAATGGCATTATATTTCCAAGTCACTCTGATAAATTTACTTGCAAACACTACTTTGGTGCCACCATTACAAGGGCTCTAGGGACAAGCACTTGAATAAAATCATGGTTCTGCTACTTAATACTTAACATCTTTGAGGAAGTTATTTATATCACTGTGATTTGGCTTTCTCAACAGGAAAACAGAGATAATAGCAGCTTCTCCCTCCTGGGGCTGATGTAAGGATTGAGTGAGTTAATATATGTGAATATTTCAAACTGTGACAGGTACATAAGTAAATGTTTTCAACACACATTTATATTATTAAGAACTAGGATGGACTGAAAGTTTATGAGTCAGATTCCATTTTATGTGCTTAAAATTTTTTAGTTTATTTAGTTGTCATGATCATCCTATAAAGATGACATTATCTTCTACATAGAAGAAGAAATAAAGTAGCAGGCTTGCCAAAGCTATTACTCATTTGCAAATAATACAATTAGAACCTATTCTCCAGGAGTGTGACTATTGAACTGGTCATGATTACCATTCTTTTAGATCATGGCTAAGATTTTTATGTGTGTTCTTAAGTCTAATCCACAGTAGATAGCTAATTACTGCATTCAAAATTTTGAATAACACACTGCAATATGAAAAGAAACTTAATGAAAGCCATGGTGTTTATATGTGCATGTAACAATGATATTTTCATTATATCAGCTTCAATTTTTTGTTTTTAATTCCCTATCGCTGATATAGCCCTATTACTTCCTCTAAAGCATGCAAGTACTATTCTTTATATATTATAAGTATAGGCAATATTTAATATTATGAGTGCTATATTTGATATGTCTATTAGCACTTTTACATATTACATATATAAATCTAAGATATTTCAACAGCACTATGTAGACTACACTTATCAGCTTTATGACTTCATTTGCATTAACAAATCAATAAATAGCAAAAATGACAGTTCTTAATTCTTTCAGCATTCTAAGCTTTGAGTATGAAATTAATTTGCAAATCTAAAATTACAGTTATTAGAATATGTGCAGCAAAGAATAAATAATTACTGTATGAGGGTAATTTTTATATATTAGATTTGAATGAGACTTTGGCGTATTCTATTTTTAGTTCTGAACTTGCAGGTTAAGTATAGAAGTTTCAGATTACTTTAATGGAAGTTTTTAGTAAATAGAGTATTTACTGTACAAACAACTCATATTATGATTCATCTACAGGGAAGCAATGTTATCTTTTTTATAAACTTTTTTTTACTTAGTGATTGATTGTTAGGCCACACCCAGTGGTTCTCAGGAGTTATTCTGACTCTGCATTCAGAATTAGCCCCTGGCAAACTGGGGTACCATATGGATGCTGGAAATTCAATTGGATTCCTTCAAAGTCTGCCACATGCAAGGCCACATGCAAGGACCCACCACTATGAACATTTGGCCACTCTGGCCCCATAATGTTATCTTAAGACATAAATGGTGCAACTAAAAGCAAACTAAATAATGCCATAAGCATTTGTTTTTACTGTTACTGTAATTTATAGAGAGAAACACATACATAAGCAAAGAAGAGCATATAAAATGAACAATATATTTTTGCATGTAACAATAATTTTTGATTGGTTAGCTATTATTTAACTAAATTAAAATTAATAAACACTGATTTACAAAGTTAATCATAATAGAGTTTTAGACATACAGTGTTCCAGTTTCAGTACTAGCAACCAATGTCAAACTCCTCCTCCAATATTTTCAGGTTCCTTCCCACACCTCCCCATCGCAGTCTGCCATCTTGACAGGTACCTTTTTAAGTGTGGTCCTTAAAATAAAATGAATATATATTTTATGTATTTTAAGAATATTTTTCAGGGACCTGGGAGATAGCATGAAGGTAAGGCGTTTGTCTTTCATGCAAAAGGTCATCGGTTGGAATTCCGGTGCCCCATATGGTCCCCCGTGCCTGCCAGGAGCAATTTCTGAGCATGGAGCCAGGAGTAACCCCTGAGCACTGCCGGGTGTGACCCAAAAACAAAAACAAACAAAAAAAAAAAAGAATATTTTTCCTGCCATGAATATAATTATAAGACGCATTTTTAAAAATAGAAATATGCATGAAATATCCAAAGAAAAAGGGTGTACAAAGAATGTTTAAAAACCTGTTAGTTTAGTAATACTGGTTTTAGTCTGCATATGTGAATGGGAACAATTCAAAAGTTCAAAAAGGAATGTGTTTCATAGAATTATTGCTAGCAAAAAAAAGAATAATTTAAATAAAAATATTTAACTAATATTACATAATTAGGTAAACTAAAGACTATTGTGTTTAGCCAAATTATGCTTCGCATTATTATTTTGTGATCAGCAGAAGTATTTACCATGTTATGAAGGTAATATTGTGAATGGCAATTTCAATCTAGCAGCCCAAAGCCATACCTATTGTAGCAATTATAAAAGATAAATTCCTCTACAGCAGAATGCTGAAATAATTGAACAAGCATGATGCCTCATGTTTAGTAAGAAGTAACCATAAAGTTTTCCTAGAAGTTTTTTGAAAAAGTTTTGAAGTGGGGCCGGGCGGTGGCGCTGGAGGTAAGGTGCCTGCCTTGCCTGCGCTAACCTAGGACGGACCATGGTTCGATCCCTCGGTTCCCCATATGGTCCCCCGTGCCTGCCAGGAGTGACTTCTGAGCGAATAGCCAGGAGTAACCCCTGAGCGTCACCGGGTGTGGCCCAAAAACCAAAAAAAAAAAAAAAGAAAAAAAAAAAGAAAAAGTTTTGAAGTGAAAGTGGGCACTGGTGAATCTTAATCACTGACCAATTATTTATTGCAAGTACAAGAGAGTATGATGATGGCCCAGCGTGTGTGCATGTGTGCACAAGAAAATCTGATGTTGCTTCAGTTTATGTGTGTGCAGGAGAATATGTTGCTCATAAACGAGAATATAATGTGCATAAGAGAGAATATAATGCTGACTTGGTCTGAGTGTCTGTATGTGTGGACTTCAGTATCATAAGCAGCAGTTATTGGGGACCATGTTGTGCTGAAATCAAACCAGGGTTGGCTCAATAAAAATATGTGTCATAATCATGTAATTCATCTTGGTGTTAGAATATTTTAAAAGATACAGTCATACTCTGATTTCTCTTCAGATTTCATAAATATTTTGTCTTCAAAAGGATATAGAAATAAAATGGCAGATGATATAGTGAACATGATATAAATATACACATGTTATCCATCAACAATCCTGATAATTTAAGTACAAAATTATAAGTGAAAAATTAAACATAACAAAAGTCAATTAAATAAATAAAATGCTGGGCCAGAGCAATAATACAGCGAGGAGGGATTCACCATGCATGCAGCCGACCCTGGTTCGATCCTGTTTATCCCATAAGGTCCCACAAGCCTCCAAGGAGCAATTTCTGAGTGCAGAGTCAGGAGTAAACCCTGAGTGCTTCTGGGTGTAGCCCAAACACCAAAATAACAAACAAACAAATAAAATTTAACTGGAAAGAATACATTTTAATTTTCAAATTACCAGGCAGCATTAATCAGTAATTAAATATTTATCAAAAAATCTCAGTAAAGCTAAAAATAAGGTAATGACTAATTTGATAATGAAGTCATAAGACAAAATATTACAAAAAATGAGTAGATTTTGTAAACTATAGCGAAGGCCACCAGTTTAAAATATGAGTCCCAGAGAGAGGGAAATAGGAGGAACATTATGAAGAGCATATTTGTTATTTGATAAAAATAATAAAATTGTAAATTAAAAAAGCTTAATGAACTCTGAAAATTGAAACAGACAGTACACCATATCACATTAATTAACTAGAAAATGCTGACCTGCTAATAATGTTCCTTCACTAGTTATTTTGTTTTTATTTTAGAAATAATAAGAACTTTTAGAACAAGGCATTCACAAAATTTTCATTTTTAAAAATAAATTGTTATGAAAATGTGAAACCTCTTAATTTAAGAAGACATTAAAAATTAATAGGCAAACCTGGCTCTGCAGCTTTTAGCCATTGCCACTGACCAGGTAGGTCTAATTAAATATTTTATTCATTGTGGATGCTTTTAAAATAAAATATTTTCTTGTATTTATCCTTGAAATTGCCAACACTACCTATCTACCTAACACCTAGCTACCTACCCACTTACCCACCTACCTACCCACCCACCTAGATATCTAGCCACCCACCTATCTACCTACTGAGTCACTACATATCCATCCACCTACCCACCTACCTTTGTACCTACCTAACTTACTTCCTTTTTCTCTTTCCTTCCTATTTTCTCCATTCTTCCTTTCTTCCTTCCTTCCTTTTATCATTTCTGGCAGCACTCAGGTGATCACATAAGGTGCCTAGATAAAACATAAGGCAGTCATGAGCAATGCAAGTGCCTTACTCATTATACTGTCTCTCTGATCTTTGAATGCTTATTTTCTTCTTTGTTTTTTTTTTTTTGTTTAAATTCTTGCTTATATTTTTTCAATATGCCATACATTGTGGGTTATAAACACTATTTTTTGAATGAGCTAAAAAAAAGAATAAGAAATTCATAACTATCACTACTCTGCTGTTTGCCTTTATAATCCTTATCTAAGTAGCTCTACTTTATTAATTTGGAAACAGTTTAATTTGGCATCAGTCTTCTCCCACATGTTACAACTTTAATTCAAGTTACTATGATCTTGCCTGGTAGTAATTTGAAGGTTTCCTATATATATGCTTTCTACAGATATAATCGATATTAGTTCCATCTAAGTAAATTCATCTCTATTTTATCACATGGAAAGCAGGAAAGAAACTCTTACTATTAAAAATTAGAGAGAGGGGCCAGAGAAGTAGTACAGGTGGTACGGCATTTGCCTTGCACATCCTAACCTAGGATGGATCACAGTTCTATCCCTTGGCATCCCATAAGGTTCCCCAGGCCAGGAGCAATTTCTGAGTGCATAGTCATGAGTAATCTCTGAGCGTCACCCAGTGTAGCCCAAAAACCAAAAAAAAAAAAAAAAAAAAAAAAAAAAAAAAAAAAAAAAAAAAAAAAAAAAAAAAAAAAAAAAAAAAAAAAAAAAAAATCTAGAGAAAGCTATAACGCACAAAATAACCAATTTTAAAATAATTTTCTACTTTTCACTGTAAATTTTGTGTGATGAAAATTAATTTGACCTTTAATTATGTTTGATCTTCTGAAAATATAAGGTGCGTCTGTGAAAAGCTAAAATAATTTTTTTCTTGTTCACATTCAACTGTGCTCAGTGCTCTTAATCCTGACTCCATACTAAAGGATCACCCCTTGATGTACGTAGAGATCCTTAGGCATTGCTGGAGATCATACAGGGTTAGTTACCTTCAAAGCAGCACCTTACCTCTTTAACCTCTGTAATATTTCTCCAGTACCTAAATTTTATTATTTATAACATACTATTTTGATTAAATTCTTCAGAAAATGTAAATAGAAACATTTTTTTGTTTGTTTGTTTTTTTTTTGGGGGGGTCACACCCGGCAGCACTCAGGGGTCACTCCTGGCTCCATGCTCAGAAATTGCTCCTGGCAGGCACGGGGGACCATATGGGGCACCAGGATTCTAACCGATGACCTTTTGCATGAAAGGCAAACGCCCCACCTCCATGCTATCTCCCGGGCCCCATAAATAGAAACTTTTGTTAAAATTCAGAATTTCTTATAATTGACCTATCTTCATAAACTTAGTTTGGTTTGGTTTGTGTTTGTTTGTTTTTGGGTCACACCTGGTGATACTCAGGGGTTACTACTGACTCTGCGCTCAGAAATCGCTCCTGGCTTGGGAGACCATATGGAACACTGGGGATCAAAGCGTGGTTCATCCCAGGTCAGTCATGTGCAAAGCAAACGTCCTATTGCTGTACCACTGCTTTGGCCCCTATAAACTTAGTTATTAAACCACAGTTTTAGAATCAGCTCCTTTTAAATCTCATAGAAATTTAATAATTACAAGTCAGAAATAGTACTTTGTGTGAATGAAGTAAATTATGATATATAGTATGAATAATAATATTTAAAAAATAGAGAAAGCTCCCATTGAGGAACAAAAAACTTGGTGGCAAAGAGATTTGCTTTCCCAGATTCTCAAGGTTCACAAAAACTACAAATCAACAAATTGCCTTTACTCTTACCTTTGTACTACTTTTCCTTGTGCTTTGGAAGCTTCCCCATCCAAAGTTATGAGACTTTCTTTAAAGAAAAAACACAAAGGAAAGATGAAAAATATAAGAGGATTAAAATGTATTGTGACATGCTCACTCATGATGATCTGGAGACACTGGAATTTCAAGCTAGTCTCTTGAATAATAATAGTAAAAAAAAAAAAAGCATGTCATCTTCCCCCTTTGCCATGACTAACAGCCTGACATATACCTGACATATACATTAAGTCATTACTATCATACAGCAATAATATGACCCACCTGCTAACTACAGGACAGCCAGAAATAAGTAAGTGCCTAGACGAGTGAATCATGCAAGGACTAATCACACACACACACACACACACACACACACACACAAAGTTTCTATTTTAAGATACAAAGCAGCAAAAGTCAACCAAGAAAAAAACTGATATGAGTTAAGATTCCAACTGTTTTATGTTAAGCATTTTATTGTAATATATTTATTTAGTCTAAATTCATATAACTTCATATGAACTTAATTAAGATGAATCAAATTTAATTGATGAGAAAATAAAATAGACAAACCACTTCAACCATGATTTTTAGACTCACTTAGCATTAGCCATTCATCACTATCTGAAGTATTTGCTTCAAATGCTATCTAAAAAGACATTAATCTCACTATCTGTTAAAATCTATATGGAACCCAAGAGAATTATGAAGAAAGATAATGTTAATGATTCTATTCAAAAAGTCCCAACCTTATACTTTCCTTTATTCTTTACATTCCAGCAGAGAATCTAAGCAGGGGTCTCAAACTCAATTTACCTGGGGGCGGCAGAAGGCAAAGTCAGGGTGATCCTTGAGTGCAAAGTCAGTAGTAAGCCTTGAACATTGGGGGTGTGACCCAAACAACTAAGACAAAACAAACAAAAAAAAGATTCCTCTAGGCAAGGCCATAAAATGTTGTAAGGAGGGCTGCAAATGGCCCTCGGACTGTGAGGAAAGCTGTTTTTTAAAAATCCTGTCCTTGAAGATGTCTTTAGTCTCAATGTCATGGAGTGTTTTACCCACATGTTGTTCTATATACCTTATGGCATCAGGTCTGATATCGAGATCTTTAATCCATTTGGATTTTACCTTCGTACATGATAATAACTGGGGGTCTATGTTCACTTTTTTGCAAGTGGCTAACCAGTTCTGTCAGTACCACTTGTTGAAGAGCTTTTCCCTGCTGCACTTAGGATTTCTTGCTCCTTTGTCAAAAATTAGATAATTGTATGTCTGGGGGACAATGTCTGAGAACTCAAGCCTATTCCACTGATCTGAGGGTCTGTCTTTATTCCAATACCATGCTGTTTTGATAACTATTGATTTGTAGTACAGTTTAAAGTTGAGGAAAGTAATGCCTCCCATTTTCCTTTTCCCTAGGAGTGCTTTAGCTATTCTAGGGTGTTTATTGTTCCAGATGAACTTCATAAGTGTTTGATCCACTTCTTTGAAGAATGTCATGGGTATCTTTTAGGGATCGCATTAAATCTGTATAATGCTTTGGGGAGTATTGCCATTTTAATTATGTTAATCCTGCCAATCCATGAGCAGGGTATGCGTTTCCATTTCTGTGTGACTCTCTTATTTCTTGGAGCAGGGCTTTATAGTTTTGTTTGTATAGGTCCTTCACGTCTTTGGTCAAGTTGACTTTGCACTTTCCAAACAAGTGGAAGCAGAGATCAACATTAAACTGAGAAGCTTCTGCACCTCCAAAGAAATAGTTCCCAGGATACAAGAGTCACCCACCGAGTGGGAGAAACTATTCACCAAACACCCATCAGATAAGGGGCTAGTATCCAAAATATACAGGGCACTGACAGAACTCTACAAGAAAAAACATATAATCCCATCAAAAAATGGGGAGAAGAAATGAACAGACACTTTGATAAAAAAGAAATACAAATGACCAAAGGCACATGAAAAAATGCTCCTCGTCACTAATCATCAGGGAGATGCAAATCAAAACAACGGTGAGATACCACCTCACACCACAGAGATTGGCGCACATCACAAAGAATGAGAATAATCAGTGCTACCAGGGATGTGGAGAGAAAGGAACTCTTATGCACTGCTGGTGGGAATGCCGTCCAGTCCAACCTCTATGGAAAGCAATATGGAGATTCCTCCAAAATCTGGAAATTGAGCTCCCATTTGACCCAGCTATTCCACTCCTAGGGATATACCTAGGAACACACGAATAAAATACAAAAACCCCTTCCTCACACCTATATTTATTGCAGCACTATTCACAATAGCTAGGCTCTGGAAAAAACCAAGATGCCCTTCAACAGACAAATGGCTGAGGAAACTGTGGTACATATACACAATGGAATATTATGCAGCCGTCAGGAGAGATGAAGTCATGAAATTTTCCTATACATGGATGTACATGAAATCTACCATGCTGAGTGAAATAAGTCAGAGGGAGAGAGAGAGAGAGAGAGAGAGAGACGCAGAATAGTCTCAGTCATCTATGGGTTTTGAGAATAATAAAAGTTATTTTTGCAACAATCCTCAGAGACAATGAGAGGAGGGCTGGAACTTCCAGCTCACATCATGAAGCTCACCACAAAGAGTGGTGAGTGCATTTATAGAAATAACTACACAGAGAACAACCCTAATCATGTGAATGAATGAGGGAACTGGAAAGTCTGTCTGGAGTACAGGTGGGGGGGGTTGGGAGGGAGGGAGATTTCGGACATTGGTGGTGGAAATGTTGCACTGGTGAAGGGGGGTGTTCTTTACATGACTAAAACCTAAGCACAACCATATATGTAACCAAGATGTTTAAATAAATAAAAAATATATGGAAATACAGAAATATCTTTGCAGGCAGATTCATTGGATTCCTAACAGACCCCTACAATGGAATATGGTCCAAATGAATAATTGTTACTCATTTTCCTGTTTTCATTTCATCTCTACACTGTATTCTTGATACTTTTTTTTTTTTGGTTTTTGGGCCACACCCAGTGACGCTCAGGGGTTACTCCTGGCTATGCACTCAGAAGTTGCTCCTGGCTTGGGGGACCATATGGGAATCGGGGGATCGAACCGTGGTCCATCCTAGGCAAGCGCAGGCAAGGCACCACCTTGCCCAGCCCCCAATTGATACTTATTTTTTATCTCAGAAATAATCTTTAAAGATCTATTTTAAGTGATTCTTTAAAGAAAAAATGTATGGGCTACCTTTTATTTCTGTCAGATTTCTTGTTGCTTCCATTAAATAATCTTTTCAAAATAAAAAAAAAATAAAAATCCTGTCCTTCTATTTAAATTTTACTTTTGTTGTTGTTTTCTCACTAAACTCATCTCTGCACAGAATTTACTCCTCACTCTGTGCTCAAGGTTTACTCCTGACTAATGGATCGTGATGGTGCTCAGGAGACCATAATGGTCGCTATATTTACTATGCAAAGTTAAGTGCCTTAACCCTTATATTTCACTGGCTCAGTATTGCTATCCTTAATATTCAGCTGAGAGTAATTAATATAATATTTAGAAGAATGCTTTTCTTCTTCCAAACCAGATACAGGAAGCTCATAATATCAGGGTTAGATTTCAATGATCATGGAAGTTTTCTTTGTGGACAAACAACAGATCACTATTGGTAGCAGAAAATCCAACACATAGAAAGGTAAATTTCTGTGGGCTTTTAACTAATAAAATTATTTAGTTTGTTTTGGGAATAATATTACTTCCTGCCCTTATATTTCTGGATTTCTTAAAATCATCAGTTTTCATATATAATATATATAACACATATAAGTACTTAAACATGTATATAAATAACTTGTAATTTCTCCTTTATTTTTGTTCTATATAAGACAATATCTAAAGAGATCATGAAATATAAAATAAAAATTTTAATAAGTAAACTATAAATTCTATTTTTGCTTGCTGTTCTGAAGAATTTTAAGAAAGTAATGACATGTCCTTGCAAAACAGGTTGGTCACAGGTGCAACTACTGATGCTCACTAACTGGGATTCCAGGACCTGTAGATAAGAAATGTCACAATTTTGGGAGAATGAGAATTCAGGCTTATGAAAAAGAGAAAAAAACCATTAAAAATAATGGAGCGGAACAATCACTTGCTTCAACAGAGATAGCAAAGTTTGATCTACATTTTACATTTGAAATTCACAAGAAAATGACTTAAATTTCTTGATATTGCTAAAAAATTTACAGAGGTGAAGCTAGGAAAATTTCTTTGAGGTCAGATCACAGAGCTAAAAGCAGTACTGTGACCATGGGGGTCCCTATCTAAAAGACTTCGCGGAGTTTCTGTTTCACATGCAATTATAAATGGTTATTGACCATTTATTTGGCCTGAAAAGTATGTGGGATTAATTTTCCAGAAGGACAGATTAAAAAAATTTCTTTTTCAAAGCTTCCTTAGGATCTGGGAAGAAAACTCAAAGCACTATAGTATATAGACTGTACGTGGGAGAGCAAGGTTCAATTGTATCCTGCTTGGGGAACTTTTCAGAATGAGTTCTACCCAGGAAAAGTTTTGGATACCACTGTGTTTGGTCCCAAATTCAAACAAACAAAAATAACTTACCCTGCTTTTATGCTGAATAGAAAATAAGCTAAACTTCCTCAATGAAAGTTGCTGCATTAAGAAAATTGTTTCATGCACTAATTTTACAAATTGAAAATATTAAACCTTACCTGATTATTAAAATTTATAGTAATAATTTTACATATAGTCAATGATCTTGTTCCTGTATGAAGTACTATCAAATAAGCCAAGCGAAGTAAAATTCCTTCCCTTAAATATCTTATTGATTACATGGAAGACAGATATAAATAGTGAAGTTTGGACCATGGCATGATAAATACGAAGCTGAAAATTTCCTGGGAAGTTGTGGGAACCAAAGAGAACCTAGCATGGCCTGGACATTTATATGAAAGAAAAATTTTTATAGAATATTCAGGTTTTAGTTAAAGGTAATGAAGTATTTTCAAGTAATTGGGAAGGACATATGTAAATAAAATAAAGCTGAAGAAACTGGGATGATTACTTCAGCTAAGCTAGAATTCTAGATATTAAAAGAAACCTGCCAACTGAGATAAGAAACCCAGAGCTCATTAAAGCTTAAAATATATAGTCAATAGCTTGTTGTAGCAAGGTGTTTAAACTTTGCTGTGAAGGTAATAACCATTGGATGGCTTTATGAGAATGAGAGGATGGTTAAGATTATAAGTTCAAAATATTTAATAGAAATTAATTATGAGAGTGGTAATGAAAATAGGAAGCAATTGATATATATGAATATAATCAGTCTAGAAGATAAAGAAAAAAATTGGAGACAGTAGGAGTGAGGAGCAATAAAAATAAAAACTTAGAATAAATTTCCAGTAGACATGGCTTTCTATAGTGGCCCAAACAGTGCGACTGATAAAATGGAATGCTTAGGTGGATTTTCATTTAACTTACTTCTACACTAGACAAGCACTTTTACTATAAAAGCCACCATGCTTGAAGATATATCACTCTGTTCCTAATTCATGTCAAGACTTAATAGGTAATAAAGAAGACCTTTAAAATTTAGGGCATTCAACTCAGAATACTTAGGCATCCAGATTGGAAACCTTAAATCAACTGGCCTTTCCTTCTACCTGCTGAATTGTGTTATGAACAAGTGGTGGATGAAATATTTCACATTACTGACTTAAACTTCAAGTCATAAAAATACCAAATTGAGAAAGAGATGAAGAGATGAAGAAGTGGAAATCTCTCAGCTAGAAATACTGAAATGATAACAGAAAATCAAATCTTAGTAATATTTAATTACACTGAAAAATGATAAAAATATTTACAGATGCCTGAGAGATAGCATGGAGGTAGGTTGTTTGCCTTGCATGCAGAAGGACGGTGATTCAAATCCCATCATCCCACATGGTACCTCGAGCCTGCCAGGATCAATTTCTGAGCACAGAAAGTAACCCCTGAGCACTGCTGTTGTGACCCAAAAACAAACAAATAAATAAATAAATAAATAAATAAACATGTAATACAGCTCACTTGGCAATAACAACAACATATCATATAGTACACTAACTCTGAAAAGAATAATTAAAAAACATTAGATCTTAAGAACTGATGTCAAGATAGCATTGGTATTATCATATAAATGAAATATAAACCAAAACCAGTCAACTCTGGTTGCTACTTCCATTGACTAAGAATATCTTTAAAGAATGCTCTCTTTACTTATTTGTACAATGATTTTCTCCTCAAGACTTCATTGATCCTTAAGGATCCACCATTTAGAATTACTTATATAGCTCTTCACAGTGGAGAGACGACATTGGGAGAATAGCTATATAAATGACTGTATTTTGTGAGTCAGTTCATGCTTTAGCATTCTATGAAGCATTCCCATAAGCAGCAATGGTCTCTATATATGGGGACATTGTTCACTGCAGACATAACTTTTTGTAACACCTAGAACCTTATATTAGTTAATTCTCTTTTTTTCATTATGATTTGCATGAGAAACATAAGCATGCTGTATTCATTCTTATCTTCCAAGTTCAAGAGATTTGAAGCAGTTTATACAAGCATTTGTTGGGTTAAATTAAGAGTCTGCTTATATATAACATTACAAAATCTGGAATATTTGGATAGCATCAAGTCTAAGGGCAATATGTTATTAGGAAAAATAACTTGAAAATGAAATTTATAGTATGGTCTTTGCTTTAAATTATAGTGTATAATAATAACTTTACAGTTAAAAACATTGCTGCTAGATTGCAAATATACCAAAGTTTCACTAGGTTAAAAATTTATATAAAAGTTACATTTGTTACTCAATGCCTTTCTATAACTCATGACATTGAGCCTTGGTTTTACATAAGAAGAAATAAAGCTGTGAATGGGTCAATCTTACACTTAATTACAAGCCATATGTGCTGGATCCCTGGCCAGCAGTTTTTTTACTATAGCATATTTATTTCAGGAGCACCCAAGAAAGGAAAGAATTATCATTTGAATGTTCCTAGGCATCTGGGAACATTGAAAGCACTAATGAAAGCACTGAGATACACAGCATATGGCCCAGCTAAAGATAGAATACAGACTTGTGTCCACAGCAGGCAGAATCCATGCAGATCCTCTAATTGATCATTTATGCATACTTTTCTCAAGGACAATTTGTTGTTTATATTAAAAGTCCTCCTGCCAGGGACAAGGGTGATCTAAAATGAACATATTTGATGAATCTAAACCCCCAGTGTAAAAGTCAGACTTCCACCAAAAAAAAAAAAAGAAAGAAAGAAAGGAAGGGGGAAGGAAGGAAGAAGGAAGGAAGGAAGAGAGAGAAAGAAAGACAGAAAAAAGGAAAGAAAGAAATAATGTAAGAAAGAAAAAGAAAGAAAGAAAGAAAGAAGAAAGAAAGAAAGAGAAAGAAGCAAAAACATTATTCTACACAACTGTCATGTATATAATATTTTCTTTCTTTACAAAGAATTTTCTCTATGGCAGTATTTTATAGTTATTATTATATAGATTTAGAATACTCAAAACTCAAAAATTTAAATATTTGAACTCAAAAATTTAAACACTTGCCCAAGATTCTATATTGTATAAATGGCAGAATCTCATAGCAGCCATCATATATTTATATTTCTAAAAATAGAAATGTAAAGCTCAACTGGAATATGCCATATGTTAAATTTTTGATTCACATATACTCTTCAGGCTATAAGTTGTTTGCTTGCTGCTTTTTCAACATGAATAGCTTACATGTGAATTACAGAAGAAAACAAAAATTCTATACTGTCCCATATTCACTAAATCTGTAATCACCAGATCAAAAACACACATAAACATGTACACACATATCACCTCTTATCACTACAGTATCTACTTATAAGGTGAAATAAA
The DNA here is from genome assembly GCA_004027635.1 of Crocidura indochinensis. Classification (NCBI taxonomy): domain Eukaryota; kingdom Metazoa; phylum Chordata; class Mammalia; order Eulipotyphla; family Soricidae; genus Crocidura; species Crocidura indochinensis. The sequence continues at coordinate 60,652 of PVKC010000174.1, read as the reverse complement.
ACACTAGAGGGAAAGGCTTGATTGACTAAGCCTCTATGTCTAAAAGGCTCTGACATTGGTCATTAACATTATTAACTCTCTGTGGCTTGCTTCCCATTCACTGACTGATTGCCCAAAACGCTGAGATGTTTATGTCAATCTCAAGGGCCTTATTTTAATTAGACATGCAAGGTTCATGTGCTGAGCTAGTGGAATTTTGAAACAGGAGATTGGATTCTTCATTTGAGTGAAGAGAGAACTTGAGAGGAAGTGAATCCAGTAATGCTGCCATTGCAACTGAGAATACCAGAAAATTAGTACAAATTCTGCCAAGCAGGAAGGGCAAGATCTGATTGTGAGAGAACTTTCTCAGAGGAAAGGTAATCTGGGAGATACAGAATGTCATCTGTATAAATTCTGTATTAAGGTCCTAAGTCTTCTAAAGATTTTCAAAAAGCATTTTGAAAAAAAGAATGTGATTTTGAAAGAAACAGTAAGTTGCTAACTGCAAATAAAGTGGATAAAATGATTCTGCTTTGAAGAAAAATAAGCACCAATCCTGTTTATTCTGCAAGAAAGGAAAAATAATTTCAAGTAATTGGCATCAAAAAAAATTTAGAAATTTGTGAGAGCCAAATAAACCAACACATCTTGGAGAAAGAATCTCCAGAAACCTGAAAAATGTAAAATGCAAACAGGTAAATAAATTATCTCTCTAATAGATATAAGATTGCCTAATAGAATATTAGGTATAATATTAAGAAAACACCCTAACCACTGATCTTTTAAAAGAATATGGCAATTGTCAGAAGAGCAAAAGTACACAATAACCTATTTTATATGTGATAATGAAGAAAAACATACTAAGACAATAGTAAAAAATAAAAGGCAATAGAACATGAAAACTGATCTACAAACTGAGCTTGAAGAGAGTGAGGGTAAAAGGGAGGAGAGGAAATCAAAATAAGGTTGGAAGGAAGTAGATACTCTGGTAAATATTTGGTGTTAGAAGATTATAGGAATAAAATCTTATAATTAAAAGTATTTTAAAACAAAAAGAATTTTAAAAATCTGGTTAGGCAAAAAGAATAATAAAATACCATAAATATAGCTGCAATTCTAGAAAGTTATATAAAATACGGATTTAAGATATTAGAGAATGCATAACAGTTGAATTTACCTAAATAGAAAGATAATTGACGTAACCCCAGAAAATAAAATACTTGTTAGGAACTCAGAAGGTATATTATACTTTGAGTGAAATAAGAATGATTTTCTGCCTGCCACTTTGCTATACAAATCTATTTTTTCTAGAAGGTTTTTGATAGTCTTTAAGGTTTTCTAAATACAGTGTCATATCATCTGCAAACAGAGAGAGCTTAACTTCAATGGCCTTCTTATACACAAATAATGATAGAGAAGAAATGGACCTTAAAAAACAATACCATGTACAATAGTACCACAGAAAATAATATATATTGGTGTCTACTTAACTAAAAAGGTGAAGAACCTATACAAAGAAAGCTACAAAATACTACTTCAAGAAGTAAAAGATGACACAAAGCAATGGAGACACATACCCTGCTTATGGATTGGGATTATTAGCAAAATTAAAGTGGTAATATACTCCCCACAGCATTTATAGATTTAATGCATCTTCTTTAAAGATACCCATGATAATTTCAAGAAACTGGATTAAACAATTCCGAAATTCATTTGGAACAATAAACACCCATGAATAGCTAAAACAACTATTAAAAAAAGAAAATGGTAAGCATTACTTTCCCCAACTTTAAATTGTATTACAAAGCAATAATCATTACAATACCATGGTGATGAAATAAAGACAGACATTCAGATCAGTGGAATAGACTTGAGTATTCAAAGATTGTTCCCAGATATACAATCAATTAATATTTAATAAGGGGGCAAGAAACACAAAATGGAGTAAAGAAAGCCTCTTCAACAAAGGGTGCTGGGACAAATGGTCAGCCAAATGTAAAAATGCAAAATCTGATCTCTATCTAACATCATGTACAAAAGTCAACTCAAAATAGATTCAAGACCTTAATATCAGACCTGGAACCATAAATTACATAGAAGAACATAGGTTAAACACTCCATGACATTATGTCTAAAGGAATCTTAAGGAGAGAACACCAATGTTCAAACAAGTAGAAGCAGATATAAACAAATGGGAATACATTAAACTGAGAAAATTCTGGACCTTGAAGGATCAGTGACTAGTATACAAAGGTCACCCATAGACTGGGAGAAAGCATTCAATTAATATCCATCAGATAAGGGACTAATATCTAGGATATACAAGATACTGACAGAACTTAACGAAAAAATTAAAACCCCATCAAAATTGTGGAGAAGAAATGGACAGACACTTTGATAAAGAAGAAATGCAAATGGCCAAAAGGCACATGAAAAAATGCTCCACATCACTAATCATCAGGGAGATGCAAATCAAACAACAATAAGGTACAATCACACAACAGAGAGACTGGAACACATTACAAATACAAGAACAATCAGTATTGGTTGGGATGTGGAGAAAAGAAACTCATTCACTGCTGTTGGGAATGCTGTCAAGTCCTGCCTTTAGGGAAAACAGTATGAATATTTCTCAAAAAACTGGAAATTGAGCTCCCATATGATCCACAAAAACACAATACAAAAATGTCCTCTGCATGTCTATGTTTATTGCAGCTCTATTTACAATAGCCAGAATCTGGAAATAACCCAGATACCCAACAACAGATAAGTGGCTAAACAAACTGTTATACATATACATAATGGAATACTATGCTGCTGTCAGGAAAGATGACGTCATGAAATTTTCCTATACATGGATGGATAAAATAACTATTGTGATGAGTGAAATGAGTCAGAGAAAAAGAAATAGACAGAATAGTCTCACACATTTATGGGATTTAAGAAAAATAAGATAATATGGTAATAATATCCAGAAACCATAGAGATGAGGTTTGAAAGGACCAGCACAATGATTGGTGAGTGCAATCAAAGAAATAACTACACCAACAACTATCATGATAATGGTAGTGAGTGAAAGAAATAGAATATCTCAAAAACAGACAGGCTGGGTGAGGAGGGAGATACTGAGGCATTGGTGATGGGAAAGATTCAGTGGTGAAGAGGATGTACTTTTCTATGACTGAAACCCAATTACAAAAATCTTTGTAATCATGGTGCTTAAATAAATATTTTTTTAAATATAATATGGATATATAAAATTGGTAAGAAAATTTTTTAAAAAAATACTTTTTAGTTGAAGAGATTTCCAAGTGCATTGATTTTATGATATACTGGACATAAAAAGATAGTGGGTGGCTAGAATAAAGTAAAAAGAGGACAGCATAACTAGAAATTAACCTGGAATCATATCCTGGACTTTGCTGAGCATACAAAATAGGTCATGATAGTTTGTTGCTTATCAGGAGTATGTTGTAATATAATAAAATACAAGCAAAGGGGATGGAAAGAAAGACCATCAATCATACCTTTATTTTGACAACTGCTCTGAGAAGAATGGCTAAAATATTTGTTTGCGATTTAAAGCAATTATTATACTAATCTTTGACAAAGGAAACTCAAAATAGGTAAAATAAGTAACTACAAAGTCTCAAGTTAGTAGAAAGATATCCTATTCATCAATATTGTAGAGAAGCACAATTTAAACTAATTGAGGCTATTTTCACTGTTTTTTCTTCTCACTTCTTAGGAGATAGGGTGATAAAAATATGAAGGTATGACTTGAATTCATAAAATAATACTCTATTTTCTGCCTGGATAGTTCCCAGAGTTGAAAAGAAATTTGAGAAACAGCAACTTGTACTTAGAGAATGACAAGCATGAAAAAATAAATGTTGTGGAGATTTTGACAAGTTTGTTAAGAAATACTTGAGAACTCCATTATTAGCTTGTAAGTATAGATGTAAGATTGCAAGGAATTCAAAATAAATATATATAAAAGAATTATCTCCAATTACTTTTTCCTTTAATATGTGTACATAGTTTAAGAAAACTGTGTATAATATATAGACAATATATGTATACCTATAAATACAAAATACATGAAAGTATTTTGGAGATAATTCTTTTAAAAATAATTTAGTTTTAGATGCATCAAGCTAAAAAAGTGTAATAAATATTAAGAAGGGATAACATCTTTAGGCAAAAGAAATCTATTTATATTGTGATGCTAATTTTAGCATTCTTCATAGATGAGCTTTCCTTAGATTAAGTAACTTCTCTTATTCTAGCTTGAGCAGTTTTATTTTTAAATTATATTAAATGTTTTACCATTTCAAATGATTTTCTACTGATTCCAATTATTATAAATAGTCATATAAATTTTCATTTTTTCTTTTAGAATGATAAATTGATTACTATTCAAATGTTAAAATCACTTTTTATTACTAAAACAAACTCTTTAACTTCTTTATTGTTTTATGTATTTATGATTTTATTTTGTTTTAATGTTGTTGGACTTTTGTCATCAGTGTTAATGAGTGATATTTGCTTCTATGTCCCTTATTCCATTAGATGAAATGTATGACCTAAACCATGTGGAACTTTATTTAATTTAAGCATACTGATTTTAGATTATGTTTTTTATTTTGGACCATTTAATCTGTTATATTAATATGGTTGAATTTATTTCAGTCATTTTATAATTTATCACCCAGAATGATTTGACATATTTTTCCTTTTTTTTGTTTGTTTTTTTGTTTTGGGGCCACACCCAGTGACACTCAGGGATTACTCATGGCTTTGCGCTCAGAAATTGCTTCTGGCTTGGGGGAACCATATGGGACTCTGTGGGATCGAATCTAGGTCCATCCTAAGTCAGCCGCGTGCAAAGTTTTCAACACAAAACTATAAAATGAACAGAGACAACTGTCAGTCAAGCCAAGAAAATCTAGGTCTGTAGATAAATCTCAGCAAATTAAATATACAACTTTATCATGGTCTCTCCTATTAACAAAAATAGATGCTCCTGTATTTAATAATGAGCACAAATGGCATACTTTTTAACAATAAGAATCCATATACAGCTTTGTTGAGGGCTTACTCCTTAGAAGTGGTTGGGGTTACACAGGTGTCTTCTGGAATCAATCTGAGGCTACTGGATAACAGACAAGTACCTTATTCACTGTACTTCCTCTAACCTCTCCTAAATAATGATTTGGTGCATAAAATTAAAATTAGTTTGTTCCTTACTACAATTGGAAAATTTATGATCTGATAGATATTATTAAAAATAAAGAAGAAAGGGGACGGAGAGATAGCATAGAGGTAAGCTATTTGCCTTGCGTGCAGAAGGTCAGTGGTTCGAATCCCAGCATCCCATATGGTCCCCTGAGCCTGCCAGAAGTGATTTCTGAGCATAGAGCCAGGAGTAACATCTGAGCAAATAAATAAATAAATAAGTAGAAATCAGTAATAAGAAACTCAAGTCTCCATAATACAACATATCTTTATTTATTTTGAACCACATCCTTTGATGTTCAGTGCTTATTTGTGGCTCTGTACTCAGGAATATCACTCCTAAAACTACATGTGGTGCCAGGGACAAAATTCAAATTGGCCAAGTGCAAGGCCAATACCTACATGTTCTATTATTTCTCCACACATACACACAAATTGCTTATTTAATCAGTTATTTGTTAACTACTTCAATGAGGAAGGATAAGAAGATCATTAACATGGAAGAAATTGAGTTTGATGATGGAAAAGTTCTAGTAATTTTGAGAAACACTGAGGAGAATCAAGTAAAAAAGTGAAACTCTTATGGAAACACATATGAGAAGCTCAGATTGTGGCATTAGATATTAGAAAAGTGACAGATAAAGTTGGTAGAACTGGAGACAACCACAGTCACAAATAGCATCTCTTCTAGAAGTTCCTATTATACCTGTTTCTCTCATTTGAATGTCTATAAAAGGAGGCAAATCTAAAGACTCCAATGCATAGATTTGCAGAGTGGAAACATTGAACTTCATTAGAAACTGAATAAATGAACACTAGCACATCAGGCATGCTGAGAAAATTAGAAAATTGTTTTTTAATGAATACTTTCTATCTTCAGTTGCAAAGTACTTTCAACTCCTTCTCAGAGCCTTATGTTTTAATTTGAAAAGCAGTGTCCTTTCTTGGCATCTGTTTTTACAAATATTCAGAAGGTTGGTCGCTTAAAATATACCAAACTTCATATATGATGTCTTGGAGTCTGCCGTGTGCATACCTTGCATAAGTGTTTTAAAATATTGGAAGCTGTGATTTATGTCAGAAGAACTACTGATTCCCTAACCAATGTCATTCTGAAAACTGTTCAAACCCTGTCACTAGACCCATCAAATGATCAAATATAACACAGGTGTTGAGGTTCCAGTTAATAACTCCGCAGGGTATAAGCCTTGTCAAAAGCTCAAGTAGGAAGATTCTTTTCACTACTTCTTTGCTTTCCCCCCACCCCACTTTTAATCAACAGAGATGTGATGGAAAAAACGTCAAACTAAATGTCAAGAGACCTGGAATGATACCTCAGCTCTGTTGTTATCTACTTCTATGACTTTGGGAGTCACCTTAGCTCTCTAAGTTTGTTTTCTCAACTAAATATATAAACAATGATGCCATTTTCACAGGTATTATTATAAAAGCCCTTGTGAAAGGAGAATTTGGGACCAAAATAATAGCTCTAATGATACAACTCAAGTTTGATCGTTAGCAATATATGGTCTCCTGAGTATGGTTGTAGTGAACCAAACAATTCACAGCACCACCACCCCATGTTCTTAGCAATTTGACTACACCCTGGGTTGCTCTCTAAATATTGATAAATCACAAACTTATGCAAACAAAATAAAGATCTAAAACGTGTCAGGTAATAGAATACTACATTAGTTTTTTTTAAAATAAAACAAAGAACAATGCCTAAAGACTCTACCAAAAAGGTTCTCAAAAAATAGATTTGTATAGCAAAGTGGCAGGTTACAAAATTAACATGCAAAAAAATCAATGACCTTCTTATACACTAATAATGACAGAAAAGAAATAGACATTAAAAAATCCCATTCACAATAGTACCACAGAAAATCAAATATCTTGGAGTCAACAAAAAAGGAGAAGGACCTATACAAAGTAAACTACATAAAACTGCTTCAAAATATAAGAGGACACAATGAAATGGAGACATATATCCTGTTCATGGATTGGGAGGATTAATATAATTAAAAACAATAATCCTAAAAGCATTGTAAAGATTTAATGAAATCCCTCTAAGAATACAATGACATTCTTCATATAAGTTGTTCAAACACTCCTGAAATTTATTGAGAACAATAAATGCCCACAAATAGCTATAAAACAAAAAAAAATCCTAGGAAAAAGAAGATAGGAGGTATCACTTTCCCCCCACTTTAAATTGCACTACAAAACAATAGTCATCAAAACAGCATAAGTATTAGAATAAAAACAGACCCTCAGATTAATGGAATAGAGTATTCATAGAATCATCCCCAGACATACAATCATTTTTGATAAAGTTGCAAGAAACACAAAATGGAGCAAGGAAAGCTTCTTCAACAAGTGGTGTTGGGACTGTTCAGCCACATGCTAGAAAGCAAACTTTGACCTCTAACAGTTGGCACAAATGTCAAATCAAAATGTATTATAGATCTTGACATAAAACCTGAAACCATAAGGTATATAGAGGAAAATGTAGGCAAATCACTCCATGGCATTGCGACTAAAGGCATCTTCAAGGAGAAAACACCACTATCAAAGAATATAAAAGCAAAAATAAACAAGTGGGGCTACATTTAATTAAGAAGTTTCTGCACTTCAGAGGAAACAGTGACTAGGATACAAAAGCTATCCACCCAATGGGAAAAACTATTCACCCAATAACCATCAGATAAGGGACTGATATCTAAGACAAAGAAGGTACTGACAGAACTTAACAGGAAAAAAATTAAATCCCCATCAAAAAATGGGGAGAAGAAATGAACAGTAATTTTGACAAAGAAATACAGATGGCTCAAAGGCACATGAAAATATGCCTTATGGATTTGGAGTGGTGGTGCAAGCAGTGAGGCGTCTGCCTTGCTCACACTAGCATAACATGGACCATAGTTTGATTCCCCAGTGTCCCATATGGTCCCCCAAGCCAGTAGTGATTTCTGATCACATATTCAGAAGTAACCCGAGTGTCACCAGGTGTGGCCCCCAAACAAAACAAACAAATTAAAAAAAAACCCAAACAAATAAACAAAAAAAGAAAATATGCTTCACATCACTAATCACCAGGGGGATTCCAATCAAAACAACAATGATGTACCATCTCATGCCACAGAGACTGGCACACATCACAAAGAACAACAACCAGTGCTGGCCTAGATGTGAGGAAAAGAAACATTCGTTCACTACTGGTGGGAATGCCATCTATTATAGCCTTTATGGAAAACAATATGGATATTCCTCAAAAAACTGGAAATTGAGCTCCCATTAGATCCAGCAATATAACTTCTAGGAATATACTCTAAGAACACTAAAAGAAAAAAAAAAAACAACACAAAAACGCCCTCTGAACTCCTTATTCATTGCAACACAATTTACGATAGTCAGAATCTGGATATAAGTCAAGTGCCCACAACAGATGAGTGGCTAAAGAAACTGTTTTACATCTACACAATGGAATACTATGCACAGTTAGGAAAAAGCATGTCATGAAATTTGCCTTATACATGGATATACATGGAGACTCTTATGCTGAGTGAAATGAGTCAGAGGGAGAGAAATAGATGCAGAATACTTTTACTCTTCTGTGGGATTTAAGAAAAATAATACAGTATAATAATTCTATGACCTCTTAGAATAGTAGCTCTGATTCAGAAAAGACTCAACCAATTTTTTTTCACCAACAGAATCTCTTTGGTCAACTCATTTTACAGAATAATTTGACCTATTGGTAAAATGTGGATAGTATACATAATTTGAAAAATGAAATTTTCCTAAAGATACCCATGACATACTTTAAAGACATGGATCGAGACCTCCTAAAATTTACTTGGAATTATAAATGCCCACAAATAGCTAAAACAACCCTAGGAAAAAGAAAATGGGAGGTTTATCTTCCCCCAATTTTAAATTGCATTACAAAACAATAGTCAACAAAGCTATTTTTGCAAAATTTTTTTGCAAATATTTTCCAATGCATGAACTCAGTTTTCTAACCTGATGGACCTTTGGCTCTGATTCAAAAAGACTCAACCAATTTCTTTATCAACATTATCTCAAATTTTATTGAGATTATTTTTTCTCAAATTGAACTTGGTCATTTTTGAAAGTTAATAAGATGTTTTTCAAGGCATTTATATTCTACACTTAAGTAATTTTATTATATGTTCAATTTTTTCTACTTTTATTGTCTAAAGAAATCTATAGCCTATAACTAAGAAATCTATAGCTTGTAGTCAGACTCTTCTATAATGAAAAGTGACAGTTCATTTACTTATTTAAAAAAAATGTTACCAAAATAGAAACAGGAAGAATATTGAAGAACACATTCACAATAAGAGTAGAATCATAATACCAGGTAAAGAGTGTGGTGCATAAGTAAAAGAAATATTCTTTATCTTTCTTTTTTCATTGTTTCTTTTCACATGTTTGATATGGCTCCTATCAAAGATCTATAAAACATTTGAAGAGTTTAACAAGATAACAAACCAAAAACAATCTCATAAAATGTAAAAAGAGTTGAATAGACACTTCTTCAAATAACATACAGATGGACAATTAATATATGAAAAAGTAACCTCCATCACTTATCAACAGGAAAATGCAAATCAAAACAATGAGATATCACCTCATGCTTGTGGGATTGGCACACATCAAAAAGAGTAGAAACGAACAATACTGATGGTGATATGGGGGAAAGGCTAAATGTTAATGAAAAGAAGAGAAAAAACAAGAGCTGTCAGGAGTATACATGAAGATGAGTAAAAGGCAAATATATGTAAACCCACCATTTTTTTCCGGTATTCCAATCACTGCATCTAGTCTGTGACCTCTGTGATTAAATTTTAATAGAGTCTCGGTGAGTCACACATGAATAATGCATTTCCTTTCATTAATTCCAACACAATCGCTTGAATTAAATGCATGTCTTACATTTTGTCATGATGTTATATCTCTAAAATGTTATCAAATTTAAACAATTTTTTTAATTGAAACCAATGCCCAAACGTTTGATATTTAAAATCTTCTTTATATTATTTAGGTCTTGGCCAAAGTATAATTGCTAGAATATAACAATATAAATAGAATAAAAATAACAACTGCATTTGTTTAACTCCCTCTTCCTCCTAAAATATATTAAATGTATTTTTAAATTAATTGTATCAAAGATAAAGCAGTTATATGAATTTTATAATTAAATAAATTAAAGGATTTTAATGATTACATTAATTTTAATGTAGTCTCAAATCTATTTTTAAAAGTATGATGCTTTTAAATTTTAATTACAATTGACGAGTTATGTTAGTTTAAAGATTCTCAAATTAAATTACTAGGAATAAATGTAGTTTATATCAGTTTCTTTGTTTTCTTCCTTCCTGACTGCCTCATGACAAGTAAGCTCTCTGACACTATCATCAAATTTATCACTACTATTACCAACCACCAAGGACAAGTAGAACCAAAAGTTAAAAAGAAGACAACTTTTTTTTTAACCCATTATGTTACCCTATGATCTGTAGGTTTCATGAAGGTGGTTACCTTTCTTTAATTAATTTGTAAGTGAATCTTTGGAGAATATCTTTCCTGTACTACTTTAGAGATGAATATGTACTACTTTTGAGTCTTGAAAATCCCTCTGTAATCTATATAACTTTTTACCTCATCTTCTGCTACAAATATCTACAGAAATCTTCTAGTTAAATTATGTAAATAGAATACTTCATGAAAGATGCATATTAGAAAACTCTTCCAACTGTGTGTTGGAGCCAAGATTTAAAATTGTAGTTAAATAATAACACAATGAAATTCTATAAAATAGTAATTTTAGAAGCACTGCTTTTTGTACTTATTACATCTAGGTCAACTCTCCTAGATTTTGAGATAATCTGTTCTCACAAACACATATACATATACAATAAAGACCCTAGGGGAAAATTAAACATGCTTTAAATAAAGAAGCTATGAATTATATTTTATTGCTTTATTGATGCATATTGTTTACAGAGTTGTTCATTGTTTGGGTTTTAGTCATATAATGTATACCACCCTTCACTAGTGCACCCTTCCTGCTACTACTCTTTTGCCTTTTCTCCTTCACCCCACTCTTATTCATCCTGTCTCTGTGGAGGCATTTTGCTTCTTTCTTAGTCTCTCTAGCTCTCTCCCCTCACCCTCTATATATCTCTCCTCTCTCCCCCTTTCTCAGTTTTGTTCTCCTCTCCTCTCTTCTCCCCTCCTCACTCCTCTCCTCTCTCTCCCCTTCTTCACTTTCTCACTCTTTCCTTTTTGACACCATGGTTTGTTCCATTGTTAATAAAGGGGTGCCATGCATGTCACTTTCTCCCCTTTCAGCACCAAGTTCTTGTCCAGAGTGTTAAGTTCCAACTATCATTGTCATAATGAACTTTTCTCTATTCTAACTGCACTCACTGCTGTTTGTGGCAAGCTTCCTACCATGGTCTGGACCCCCTAACCTTTATAAAATAGTTTTATGACTATGAATCTCTTTTGTGGGTGTATTTTTCTTGTGAATTGATCTTGAAACTTTGCCGGTCTTTTAGAATTATTGATATGCTTGTATGGCTTTTATCTTTCTTTTTGTTTATATGGTGTTCTTCTTTAATTGATTCGTGCCTATTGACCTTTACTTATATCTCTGAAATGAATTTCACTTGATCATCATGCATGTTCCTTTTGATATATTTTTGTATTTGACTTGCTAAGATTTTTTTTGTTCAGAGTTTTTTTTTAATGAGTATTCATTAAGATTTAGTCTACATTGTTTTTAATGGTAACCTAGTCTGTGCTATTTGCATTTTGATTTGTTTGACTTTGGGACCATACCTAACTGTGTTCAGGGTTCATTTCTGTTCTATACAAAATGTCGCTCCTGGTAGTACACTGGGGTGACAAGGGATTGAGACTGAGAAAACTGTGTGCAAAGCTCTCTGACCCTTCTTCCTGTCTGCTTTTTACTAGGGTAATGATCAATCATAGAAGATGTAAGGAAAGATTTCTATTTCTTTACCAATTTAGAAAAGATTAAAGAATATGGGCACTACTATTTTTTCTAAGTTCTGCAATAAGTCACTAGTGAACTCCTCTGGAGTAGGGATGTGGGGGAAATTTTCATTACTGTTTCAGTCTCCTTGCTCCTTATTGGTCTATTCAGATTTTCTACTTCTTTGTGATTCAATATTGCAAGTTTGCATGATTCTCCAGTTTATTGTTAGTAATAATCTTTATGCTCTTTGTACTTCTAAAGAGTCTGTTAAAATTGTCCCCTTTGATTTCTGGCCTGATTTATTTGGATTTTCTCCTATTTTTTTTCTCTGAGTGTAGGATTTGTTCTTTTTTGTTGTTTTGGAAGGAAAACAAACTCCTGATTTTACTGATTCCTTTTTCTTTTAGATTTTTATATGGTTGATTTCTTCTCTGGTTTTTATTATCTTTCTTCTACTTTCTTAAATATTCATTTGTTGTGCTTTCTCCAGATTCTCAAGCTGTGAGGTCTGGCCACTGATTTAAGCTTTCTCACCATTCCTGATATAAGCATGTATTGCTATAATCTCTTCCTCCCCCATTAGTACTGCCTTTGTTGTGTCTAATTTGATCTGGCTAGACTAAGCATAGATTGACTGTGTATTCTATGGCTATTCAGGTATAGACTTGAGACAGGGAAACAGCCTGGAGTTCAGGCTCGACTGAATCTGCTCTATTTATTCATTTGACACACAGCATCTTAGTCTTTACTTTCTGTAAACTATCTTTATTATACTGTAAAAGCAATTTATCTCATTACTCTTTGCCTCTTAAATCAGAACCTAGTGTAATTCCAGGAGCCTGTATTAAGGTCCAATCATCATTTAAGGAAATTTAATGCCGGACTCTATAATATTCACACGTTTAATTATAATTAATTATTAAAGTTTAATACACAAAATTTTCTAAGAGGAGACATATTGATTATTTTCTTCAGCATCATGGATATGCAATATGCATATTGCATATGTAAATTGGATATGTGTTACACCATTACATATAATGGTGTATATAATGGCATCCAAAAATGCTACTAGAAATGACAATCATTGATGCATACATGTTTAACATATTTGACATATGTTCAATATACTAAAAAAAACATAGTTATTTTCTTGGAATTAGTAGCAGTTTCTTATATTTCACTACTAAAAAATGAAGTTTTCAAAAAGTTGTAAAACCAGTATACAAATGTATTTTTCATTTATATTTACAAACAACAAACTGGAAAAGAAAAATCCAGGAACAATTCCATTTACCATTGGAATAAAAATTGAGTATTTTGAGAAATAAAATTAAAAAGGAAGTTAAAGACATGTGCAACAACAAAAACATGACATAAATGTTATACATATATGAAGACTGAATGTATGACAAGAAGCAAAGTGCATACATTTAAGAAAGGTGTTTCTTTAATAGACTGTTAAGGTAATTAGATGTCTACATGCAAAATTATGTATCTGCACTATCATCTCATACCACCCAAAACTTAATTCAAATGGGATTAAAGATTTGAATGTAGGGCCTAAAGAAGAATAGGCAATACATTGTGTTATATAGATACCAGTGATAACTTTGAGGTGTCAACTGTATTAGCAAAAGAAATGAATACAGAAAAGGAAAACAGGAACGTATCAAACTAAAGGGCATCCACTGTGAAAAAAAATTATAAAAACAATGACAGTCAACTGAGAGAAAATATTTGCACATAAAACATCTGACAAGTGATTAATATTTAAGATGTAAAAAGAAATCATACTACCTAGCAACAGCAGCATAAAATAGTTCCATCAAAAAACAATAGAAAGAACATATGAATAGTGTCTTTTCCAAAGAAGGCAGAGGGCAAAGAGGAAAATGATAAAATCCTCATCATCTATAATCAGGAAAATGCAAATCAAATTTGTAATAAGATATCACCTCACACATATGAGAATAACCTATGTAAAACAATAACAAAACCCCAGAATTAGTAAGTTGGTAAAAAAACAGAGAAAAGGAATTCTGTACACATATGATAAGAATGCCATAGCAAACAATGCAGCTCTGCTTAAAAATTTAAAAATTCATTGTAAGATCCAGCAATCCACTCCCAAGGTATCAATCTAAATAATATAAAGCAAATTATAACATGATATTCCATTGCTTACATTTTCAAGATAAGGATGCCAAAGAAGCATTCTAAAGTCCCAATGAAGGATCATTGAATTTTATAAAATATGGGGTACATATGCCATGAAATCATTCAGTTTAAAGGCAAATTAATGAAGATGTTTCATTAGTGATAAAAGAAAAATTTTCATTAGGGTAACATGAATTGAGCTGGGAAGCATTGTGCTTATGAGGAGAATTCAGAAAGTAAGACAAATAATGAATTATTTCACTATTGTGCATTATAAAGAAAAAGAAAAGAATCAGACAAACCAAAATTAAACATTGTTTTTCACAATGCCCATCAGAAATACCCACATCTTTACCAGTGTTTCTTCATGACATTTATATATTTAATATATTTTTATAATATCTCCCAACTACTAAATATTGTCTTGATTCTAGTTGCACATTTGGCCCAAAGTACAAAATGTTTAATTTTCCTTTTAATTATCTCTCTAGTTAAGAGATATTGTGATTATGAATATAAAAAACACTCACCAAATGTGGTTCCTATAAATGTGTTCCAGACTGGATTCTGGTTTAATCTATATAACATAGCTACTTCAAACTTTATATACAACCTAGAAGCACAAATGAACACTGATAAATATTTGCCAACTGAGTATGAAAAAAGGAAGACTTGTAGAATTTACATATTAAGTGGTATAAATACATTTTATCTATAATATGATAGCAACAGAGGAAAAAGATGATTTAAATTTTCATCTATAGAATTTTCCAATAGAGATAATAATTTAAACCAACTCATAAGCATATGCAATTTTAAAATGTAATAAGATAACTAAGACATTTAAGTGATAACTTTGTTTTTGTTTGTTTGTTTGTTTTGGTTTTTGGGTCACACCTGGCAGTGCTCAGGGGTTATTCCTGGCTCCATGCTCAGAAATTGCTCCTGGCAGGCACGGGGGACCATATGGGACACCGGGATTCAAACCGATGACCTTTTGCATGAAAGGCAAACGCCATACATCCATGCTATCTCCCAGGCCCCATAACTTTGTTTCTTAATAGTGTTTCTAATATTATTGTTTACCCAAAGATTTAAATAATTTAATTTTTAATATCTGTTTTTAAAACAGATAACATATCTAAATATTTTATATTCAAACCTCAATTCCAACATAATACAGCCTAGAAGTATCATGATGAGTAAGTTCAGAATGTGAGTGGTTTTACAAAGAGAAATAGAAAAAAATTATAGAAAAATGGCTCTATTTTATTTTGATGATATAATTTAGATTAAATAAAACTATGCAATACAAATTTAGTCCACACCAAAAATGATCTATTTCAGAGGGAAAGGAAATGGTGATGCTTGATATTTTGTCTGAATTTTTTTCCATAAAAAATAAACCTAATTTGACATAAAGATTTAAGGACATTGAAAGTATGAATCACAAAAATATATCAGCACATAATAGATCTGTCATATGAAAGTATATTATATATGAAATACTGAACAGTCAGTACTAAGTCAGACCTGCCCTTTACATTTACCTGAAAGAAAACTTTAAGTGTCCAAAGCAATGTTATAAAAATTATGAGCAAAATCACACTATTCAGACAGATTATATAGAACAGCCTAGGATTATATTGTGGTTGAATATATAAAGCTTTAATATGTGCTAATAATCTAACAAGAATCACTTTTACCCTTTGACAATAGACATATTATTTTATTTTTTAAATGCTGAGCTCAAAGAAATTTAAGAGATGATTTGTTTCAGTGCTATTGAATCATTTTCAAGCTCAACTGGACCTGTTCTGCATACATGTTTATGTTCTGACAGTTAAAACAGAAGCAGTTACTTGTAGTTTTCAACATTTCTAAACCTGCAGATCAATATAGTTTTGGCCTGTGACTATTCTTTGAATAGCATTCATCTAACTCAACTTTTTCATTCTATCAATATGAAAGTCAAGACCATGTAAATAAATACAATTTATCCAGTCTCAGAGTCTCGGAGTCTCAGCTATGATTACTCAAACTTTCATATGTCTTTTAACCATAGCAGGTATAATTGTTCCTATCTGTATGTGTGCTAGTCAAGGAACCTAAATGGCTTCTCTAACTCTCATAAAATATTTTAAATCAAGTCAAGGATAGTGTTAATAGATTCCTTGTGATTATAAACTATAACTTATATTCTACTTTCCTCTGAGTTAAGGCTGTTGTTTAGTAAGTGCATTTATTTAGTCATCAAACAATTTTTTTTTTTTTTTGGTTTTTGGGTCACATCCGGCAGCGCTCAGGGTTTACTCCTGGATCCATGCTCAGAAATTGTTCCTGGCAGGCACGGGGGACCATATGGAGCACCGGGATTCGAATCAATGACCTTTTGCATGAAAGGCAAACGCCTTACCTCCATGCTATCTCCCAGGCCCCCAAACCAATATTTTTATTGTTTTTTCTAAATCAAGAGTAGATAGTTGTGCATCAGAATTTACATTAGTGCTGCCTGATGTTATTGAGCTGTTGATCATGAAAAGTAGACAATAGGTAAAGAAAAGGCACCAACAGGTCTTTGAGGCCTTTCATTTGAAAGCAAACATCTTGGCAGTGAAATAAGAATAAACAGCTTACCTCCTAATTAGATTTCAAATTTACTTGTACAATTCAATCTACAACTCATCTAATTTTAAAGCCAAGATAAAATATGGCAACATTCTTTTCGACTAAAACCCTGAATTTTCATCCCAAGATTTATGCCATGTAGTAGTCAGCAGGCTACTTTCTTCCTGATAGTGTCTGAGAATCTACTTTATTCAGCCTTTAATTAATACACAACTTCTCACTCCTTTGTTCATCTTTTCAAAATTTGTTTCCCAACCTATTTCAAGGAAAGCAAATTTTAAGACTGTCCAAATGATATGGAAGCTATAATAGGCAGAAAAAAGAAAACTGAGAGCTCTTATTACGTTTGGAAATCACTCCATGCAATTTCTTTCCATAAATTTTTTTGCCTTTTTCTCTAAGGCTTGGTTTAGTCTTATAGATGCAAATAAAATAGCAATTCACTCAACTATTAAGGCCTTGCTTCTATCATAAATGTCAGAGTATCCTTTGAAATTAGTAAATGTAATCCTATATAAGTGATAAAAGATGAAAAAGAGTATCCCCAGTGAAAGAAAGGTTACCCTACATGCAGTTAAGTCTACTGATAATATTCATTGAAGATGAATTTCATGACATCAGTAGTTTTATTTCCTATTTATGTTCAAGTCTATTTCAGGAAGTGTGTTAAATTAGCAGATTTTTCTTCACTGCAACAATAGTTGAATCCCCTATGTTGCTATCTATTGAAATGGACTTATCTGATAAATCAGGAAGTTAGACTTCCACTTTCAGAAATCAGCCACTACACTTCTCACTTTAAGACAATTTCACTGTATTCCACACAGGTTAGGCCACACTCATATAATATTCATAAGACCCTTCATACCTGTCATTTCATTATTAATCTTGCCTATAATATTAAAATATCTAGAAATTAAGGAATTTGCCTGCCTTGATCCTCAATAGTTTAGAACTTAGCATAAATTTGGCATATAACAAATGCCAGTGTATATATATTAAATGAATATATATTGAAGAAAAACATGCTTATGATGACTAAATATACACATAAATTATACAGATCCTTATCTCAAAATACAAATGATCTTAATACCGAATATAGATAATAAAAAATAATTTCCCCAATTATAAAATATATATTAAGTAGACGTTTATAGACTATGAGAACAAAATTTACATACAACAGGGAAAACTAGTTCAGTCTCTGAAAAGATTGGTAAAAGTGTCATAAAGAAGTTGATTTTTTGATTCTACAAAGAATTCTATTCTTTGACGTATGAAGGGTCAGGGGATACTATTTTAGGCAGAGCAAGCCCCATGACCACAGGCTTCAAAATACAAAATTACTGATCAAGAGAGGCATAAGCATGAGTCACTGAAGGAAAATTAGGCAACAGAGAATGAAAAAAAGTGGAGACATCTGCCAATTCTAATAAAAATTGTTAGACAAATTGTCATATTGGAGGTTATTTTTGATATTATTCCCAAAGGAGAAGAAAATACCTTGAATAAAAATAGACAAAGGCATAGAAGGTAAAAGCAAAGATCAAATAGTGATTATAAAAATTATGCACCACGTAAACACCAAGAGAAGAATAAATGAGCCTGTACGGAGTCAAGAGTTAATTCCATGGCAATATACTCTAAGGGTGGAGAAAACCTGTATCTCCTAGGCCAAGGGAATTCCTCCTCGAACGACCCCAATATTTACTGTGCCTGTGCAGGAGGGAAAAAAGACACAAAATAACTTTTCTCCCTTTTTTTTAATTTTAATTTTATTTTACTTTAATTTTTTATTTATATAGCGTTTGTCGATTGCTTTGGAGTAGATATTATTTATATTCCTCCTTTCTCTTCTTTATGTGCTCTGCCATGTTTTTACCCCCAAGATCATGGCTTGTGCGTGGTGCTTACCTTTATTGCTGGAATGTTCACTGGATATATTATTTCACGTGACACTCCTTTTGGGATGCTGAAGTGATTCAACACTATCCCCTGCATCTCTCAAACCGAGGATGAGAGCCTCTAGAAGGACCCCGCCCACTTTTGGGGTATTTGATTTTTACTCCAGTGTATTACTTCTCCCTTCTTCAAACAAAACCATGGAACAGGATCTATCTAGTCCCAACCCCCAATTACAGGAGTGAATAAGGGAGCTATCAAGTCCACACAGGTGTTAGACCACTGGGTAGCAAGTTAAGCACAGAGGAGATCACATACTCTTGCAGGTCTGGGACTGAAGGAGGTAGATACGGGAGGTAGGTTGGGAACGGAGATGTAGGGAGAACTATCTGGTGAAGGGAATCCCCTGGATATTGTTATCATGTACCTAAAATATTATTGTCAACAAGAGCCTTCCTTACATGCAAAAATTAGGGGTGAGGGGAGGACAACTTCGGTGGTGGGAATTCCCCTGATTCAATGTTAATATGTACTTAAGATATTGCTGTGAAAGATATGTAACCCACTTTGCTCAAAATAAAAAAATTAAATTAAAAAAAATTGCATGTAAAGTTTGGAAAAGATTTTGTATTCTGATGAGAACATTTTAAATATACTACTAAAAATATAGACCACTCAGACAATTATTTTATTGGGCAATTTTACACTTTTCTAGATTACAAAATGGCAAATGAATTTTAAGAACATTTTAACAAATTTAAAATACCAAATAATTATGCCTGTTAAATAAACATTGATTAATCTATAAAAAATTATGGAGTGATAAAAGTACATATAAGACATCCAAAGGCTAATGAAAATTATTATTCACAATTAAGATATTGGTTGGAGTGGGAATGTCAGTGAAAGTACTATTTTTATTGAAATGAATATATCACAATAATTTCTTTATTCAAAATACTGGCTTATAAACTTTGAGTAATCATCACATGGTTTGTTTATCCTGATCATTAGAAGGTAAATAAAACAGTAATGTATTCTGCAATGACAGATACACATTTATCTATTCATACATTGTGCAGTATAAACCATATTCATCAGTAGAGTACGGCCAAAGCAGGCTTTTGTGGCTGGTTTAGAGCACTGCAATCATAATAATGTTCAATTTGGTAAAATGTTCTAGGTATGAGAGGAGTTGATTGGCAGGAGAAAATATCACAAGTAAATTAACATGATACTGCAAGAGTTGTGTCTTCCCACATTAAACTTCCAGCAATACATTATATATCTCTAAATATGGGGGGAAATAAACACTATTTTTTGGGCTTCAAACAAGTGTTAGCTTTGATGTATAGCATGGAAACAGCTAGGGAAAGACTCTTCAGTAAGAAACTTGATGAGACACTGGTGAAATCGAAAGCGAACAATAAAATATACAAACCCCTTTGGATATTTTGAAGGTTACACTGGCAATGTCCCACGAACTGAGAAAGCAAATGTGTATGTCAGTGGAATGCCTCTGAATGATGGTAATGTATCATATGATACAGGTTGCAAATAAGACATAAGAGCACACCAATCCAACTTTCTTTGATTTTTTTGAGTTTTATTTTTTTATTTAAACACCATGGTTACAAGGTTGATTTTACTAGAGTTTTTTCTCCACAGATAATGTAGTTCGTGATTGAGTAACAGCCCTAAAATATAAACAGCTTTCACCAGTGTTCATTTCCTGCCATCATTACAGTTTCCTTCTCGCCTTCCATGATGCCCTATCCCCTCCCACTCACACTTTCCCAGCTGCTTTGGGGGCAGGCATTCTATTTTTCCCTCTCTGTGTTTCTCTCAGACTCTTTCAATCTTTCTACCATGGACTGGTCCTCCTAAGCCTCATCTCTATGGTCTCTCTCTATCTCTATGGTCTCTCTCTATCTCCACACTGAATTTTCTTTTCTTTTTTTTTTCATTTTATTTTCACAGATAAGTGAAATTCTGTTTGTCCCCCCCTCTCTCTCTTGACTCATTTCACTGAACATAATATTCTTCATGTCCATTCAATATAAAGAAATTTCATGACTTTATTTTTTCTAATAACTGTATAGTATTCAATTGAGTATAATAGATACCACAGTTTCTTTAGCCATTCATTATTGTTGGGTACCTGCATTGCTTCCAGATTCTAGGTATTGTAAATAGTTCTGCAATGAACAGAGAAACGCAGAGGACATCTTTTTATTGTGTTTTTGTGTTCCTCGGGTATACCCTATAGGAGTGGTATTGCTAGATCATATTGAAGCAAAATTTCTAGTTTTTTACAGAAATTCATATTGTTTCCGGATATGATAAAGTAGTTGTCATCCCACCAGCAGTAAATGAAAGTTCCTTTCTTCCCAACAACCACACCAACACTGGCTGTTCTTGCTCTTTGATTTGCATGTGCCTTCTAGCTATCTGTATTTCTTTGAGGAAATGTCTGTTCATGTCGTCTTCCTATTTTAAATGGGATTTTTTTCCTGTTCAGTATGCCAGTAACTTATACTTCTTATTTGTCTTTAGCCCTTTATCAGATGGGTATTGAGTGAATAATTTCTTTCATTCCATGGGTGGCCTTTTTATCCTTAGTCACTGTTTCCTTTGAAATGCAGTAGCTTCTCAGTTAAGTGTAGTCCCTTTTGTTTATCTTTGCTTCCACTTGCTTGGACAGTAATGTTTCCTCCTTGAAGGAGTATTTAATCTCAATGTTGTTGAAGTGTTTTGCCTAATTTTTGCCAGTGTCCAGCTCCAGGTAAACGGGTTTGAACAGAGGTTGCTGTGAGAATTAAGAACAAGAGAAAAACCTTAGAGAGACAACATAAGTTTCAGGGAGGCTTTCCACCTGTTATTTTGATCCAGCTAGTTTGGCAGGCATGAAACTGATGTCAGGCTGAGAAAGGAAAAGACAGTTTCCAAGGCAATATTACCCCTGTTGGCTGACTGGAACTTTGTCTTGACTTTTCCCAAACTCACACTCCAGATCATAGCCTGTTTTACATGGAAATAGTTCAAAAAACTTAATTGGTATAAAGTCAGAAAGTATTCTCTAAGACTATGACATGCTACCATTATTAGTTTTTCTGCTCTAAGGGAAATAATTAGACAAAGGGAGAAGCTACCTGAGTGACTTCTGCCAAAGCAATAGTAAAGGAACTTAAACCAGTTACTGTAACTTACAATTTCTAAAGCTGCCAGTGAGGCTGGACTGTAAAAGTCACATAGATTAACTTGCTGCATTTACTATTCCCAAACCGGCCAGTTTTTCCAATCCCTTTGCTTATCAAAACAAACAAACAAACAAAACAAACATAAGGAGTTCCAAAGAAGAAAAAGGTTTTTTCTGTTTTTGTTTGTTTGTTTTGGGGGGCCATACCCCCGTGACATTCAAGGAATACTCCAGGCTATTTGCTCAGAAATTGCTCCTGGCTTGGGGGACGTTATGGGATGCATGGATCGAACCGAACGAAGTCTGTCCTGGATCAGCCGCTTGCAAGGCAAACAAACGCCCTACTGCTGCGCTATCACTCTGGCTCTAAGGAAAAAGGTATTTTTTTTTATCTAAACAAATTATTTATTTTTATTTTATTTTAATAAATTTTTATTGTGACCAAGGTGCATCACAAATCTTTCACAGTAACATTTATGGTACATAGTGACAATGAATGAGGGGCATTCCTACCACCAGTGTTGTACTCCCTCCACTCCTGTTCCCAGCATACATCCCATATCTCCCTCCTTTACCCCCCAAATTACTAGTGTAACTGGTGTCCACTTTACAGCTTTAAACAATTATTTTATAAGCTCTTTTAACTCACTAAATATTTTCTAATTCAAGAGTCAGTGTCCTATCAAGTGTATGGGTTTAGGACACAGCAATAGTCATCCTGCTAAAGGATTTTCATTAGGAAGTTGGAATGACAGTATAGCAGGTAGGGCATTTGTCTTGCGTGCATCTGACCCAAGTTCGACCCCCAGTATCTTATATCATCCCCAGAGCCTGCCAGGAATTATTCTGAGTGCAGAGCCAGGAGTAAACTCTGAGCACCAGCAGGTATGGCCACAAAACAACAACAACAACAACAACAAACATTTTTATAAGGATCTTGCCTCAAGGGTCATTTAAGCATTTTCTTAATCAGACTTTGACTTAGATGCCTAAGATATTTAAGAATGCTTTTCTTTGTTGGAACAGATCTTGAACTCATAAATGGTTTTTATAGCCATGGAGAGTTGAAAGGTGCTAATTTTTAACTCCAACTTTTCACATTTAAGGATGGTGGAAATGTTGCACTGGTGAAGGGGGTTAATCTATTTATGACTGAAACCCAACTACAAACATTCTTGTAATTATGGTGCTTAAATAAAGATATATAGAAAGAGAGATATTAAAACAAAAAAAAAAGAATTTGTTGTATCAGTTATTATTGCTCCTAGGCCAGTTAAAATTACTAAGATGGTTTGAGTTGATCAAGTCTAATGCCAGTGCTATCCTGAGGTCATGAAGACATTGGCCCTGGCATTTACCAGATCCTTGTATTTTTTTTTTCTTTTAATTATACACTCAGGACAACTACTGATTTTTTTATATCTTGAATCTCTGAGAATACTGGTAGTTATTACTAATTATGGGGAGGGACTTACTCTCTTTCACTACTATTTCTTCTTTTTGTTTGAGGTCCCCTTTTCCTGCCTGCAATGAATTTAAAACTAAATAAATTAAGTTTGAAAATGTACCACATGGCAATTGATATAGATGCCCCTTGACTGAAGGCCTTTCTGGCCTTTCTTAATTCTAAGATAAATTTCTTTCATACTTCAAATCTAAAAGATTCTTGCAAGAGCAGTGAGTACCAGTGCTGAAAAATAGTCTGAAATATCTACTGAAAAGCTTCCTTTAAAATTTTTACATCTGTATTGCACATTAGTGATCTTAAGAATTGAATGCATTCCTCTTCCTTTTAAATATTATACCCCATCATTACCCTAATTAACAAACATCCAGAAAATTTACTATTTGAGTTTCACTCACTTGTTCGGGATCTTCTCCTTCAGATCTGCATATTCATGGTTTTTTTGGTTCTGCTGATTCCAGTAAATGTCCCACACATTTCCTACTGCTTCAGATCTTTGTCCAGGAGCTATTTGCCAGTGTTCAAATCCAGATAAGTGGCCTGAAATAGTGTATAATATTATACACTTGTATAATATTAGTAAAGAAGAGACAATCTTTATTGAAACAGCATGGGGTTAGGTGACTCATTGACTGGGGGTTAGGTGACTCATTGACTGGGGGACTGCGAGTGTGCCTGAGGACTTTTATTATTCATCAATAATTAGTCATAGAAAGAAGGGCAGATACCAAATAGATTCTTAATTGATGCTAAAAAAGCCTAAGGAGTGGGGGTGCTTTTACACTTTTAATAAGAAAACATGAAGAATTAGGAGGTTAAGGAATAATCTCTGAAGGGTGCCTTCTTCCAGAGAAAAGTGGCAAATAAGAGACTGCATGCGGAGTCCACAGAAGTCTGCACCTTCTCTTAGACTGTTTCAAATATAGATGAAATCTTTTTTATATTTTGGTTCTTGGAACACACTCAAAGGCACTCAGGTGTTACTCCTGGCTCTGTGCTCAGAAATCACCCCTGACTCAGGGGGTCAGGGATGCCAGGGATTGAACCAGCATCCTTCTTGGGTCGGTCAGCTGCATACAAGACAAATGCCCTACCTCTGTGCTACCACCCTAGCCCTAGATGAAGGTTTTGAAGTTTTTTACTATATGTAAGATATATAATGAAATTTCATTATATATCATACATATCCAATATATAATATATATAATAAATTTATATATTATATATCATGTATATCACTACATGTGTCTCCTTTTTTATTTACTTACAGGCTAGTAGTTTGATGATGGTTGATATGTTGGTCTTGTTGTCTGCTTGGGTCTGCTTGCATTGTCGATTCTGCATTGATGAAGCCTCCAGGCTGCAAAAAAAAAAAAAAAAAAGTAAAAATAACTAAGGTTATATTCCAGCTGGCACTTTTTAACCAAATCTCAAACTACTTACTGCTTATGCCACGTGTGCCATTCTCACACACTTAAGCTGGAATCATACTGGTTTCTTTTTCTGCAAAATCTACCCACAATAGAAAGGCAGCTATATCTGAGCATGGGATCACTTATTGAATATTCTAATCCAGCTGGAACGTTTTAAATTAAATCTCTGGGCACTGTTTACTCTGTTCCTGCTGCTCGCAACACAACAGCTGGATTCAAACTGTGGTGTGTTTTACCCCAAACTCCTTCTACCACACACAGGCAGCAGCATCTGGATCTATGTTCTTGTACAGGGGGTTGAATTGCAGTTGGCACTTTTTGATTTGATCTCTGGCCAACTCTAAAATACTCCTGCTGTTCTACACACCTCAACTGGGTTGAAACTGGATTTTTTTTCTCCAAAACACTAACCACAAAGTCAGGTACCTGCACCTGACCTGGATTCATGTGCCAAAGAATCGATTTCATTCATGCTTATAATGCAAATTCTGGCCACTGCTTAAGCCATTCCTTCTATTCTTACACACCTCAGATGTATTAAAACTGTTTTTTTTTTTCTGCAAACACCATCAACAGGAGCCAGTGCGGTGGTGCAAGGGATAAGGCATCTCTGCCTTGCCCAGATGGACCAAGGTTAGATCCCCCAGTATCCCATATGGTCCCCCATGCCAGGAGAGATTTCTGAGTGCATAGCCAATAGTAACCCTTGAGCGTCATCGGGTGTGACCCAACAAACAAACAAAAACACCACCAACAAATGATAGGCAGTGGTGGCTGTGTATGGGTTCACATATTGATTTGTCCAATTGTACCTGGTGCTTTTAATCCAATCTATGTCCATTGCTTATGCCATTCTGGCTGCCCTCACACACTTCAGTCAGATTCAAATAGGGCTTATTCCCCAATATCCAACAAAAATTACAGGCAGCCATGTCTGGGTCAGGGGAGACATACAAAGCATGTATTCTAGTTGGTGCTTTTTAATTCAGTCTCTGACCATTGCTTAGCCACTTCTTGCTGTAATAAAGCTGGATTCAAACTGTTTTCTTTTTACCCCCAATATCTGTGAAAACTGAAAGGCAACTGTGATTGCATCAAAATTCAAATACTAGGAGTCAATTCTGGCTGGCATTTTTTTTTTCTTTATTGGTTTTTGGTTTTGGGATCACACTCAGCAGCACTCAGGGGTTACTCCTGGCTCTACACTCAGAAATCGCTCCTGGCAGGTTCAGGGGACCATATACCAGGGTTCGAATCACAGTCCTTCTGCATGCAAGGCAAATTCCCTATCTCCATGCTATCTCTTCTACCCCTGGATGGCTCTTTTGAAATAAAATTGAAATCATTACTCACACATGCTTGCTGCTCTCACACACATTAGCTGAATTCAAAATGTGGTATGTTTTCTCCAAATTCCAGCAACAAAACACAGGCAGCTGGATACTGAAGGTACAATTCTAGCCGATGCTTTTAAATCTTATATCTTGCCTTTTTTGTTTGTTTTGTTTTGGGGTCACACCCAGCGGTGCTCAGGAGTTATTCCTGCCTATCTGCTCAGAAATAGCTCCTGGCAGGCATGGGGGCCCATATGGGATGCAGGGATTTAAACCAACCACCTTTGGTCTTGGATCAACTGCTTGCAAGGCAAACACCTCTATGCTATCTCTCCGGCCCCATATCTTGCCATTTTTAAGGCCACTTGGGATTATCTTACACACATCAAATTGATGCACCTGAAAACATACTGGGGTTTGTTCTCCTCAAATAAATGCCTATAACCTAAAGGCCCTAAGTCTGGGTCTGAGTTCGTGTGAATGCAGGTGGGGCTTTTTAATCAAATCTCTGGTCATTGCTTATGCTACTCTGACCACTGAACCACATCTCGTTGGATTTAAAATGGATTCAAAAAATTTATAAAAATTTTGACCATAGGGGCCAGAGCAGTAGGGTGATTGCCTTGCAAGCGGTTGACATAGGATGGACCTTGGTTCGATCCCCAACAACCCATATGGTCCCCTTAGCCAGGAACAATTTCTGAGCATAAAACCAGGAATAACCCCGAGCATCACTAAGTGTGACCCAAAAATAAAAAAAAAATTTTCTGACAACAGACATATGGCTGTTTCTGGGTCTTTGTTCATATACTAGAGTTTGATTTCCAGTGGGCAATTTTTAATTCAATCTCTGGCCATTTCTACCAAAACTCCTGATGTCCTCACACAAACCAAATAGATACAAACTGTTTTTTCCCTCACTTTCCAAACACATACTATAAGCAGCTCTATCTAGATCGAAGTTCACATAATTAAGATTTCATTCATCCTGCCCTTTTAAACCAATCTCTGGCCACTGCTTAAAGCATTCCTACTTCTCTCTCACACATCACCTGGATATAAACTGGAGTTTTGCCGACAAACTTCAAAGCAGAAGGAAGCTATGTTTGAACAAGGCAGTGTGTGTGTGTGAACATGAACCAGAGATTTGGTTCCACTTGGCAATCTTTAAACGCTGTCCATTACTTACACCATCCTGGCTGCTCTCACACAAATCAGCTGGATTCAAATCAGAGTTTATTTGTTGGTCAAAAGCTGTATCTAGACAGATTTTACTTACTACACAGCTGGAACTTTTTAATCAAATATCAGGTTAATGTGTAAACCAAATCTACTGCTATTGCTATTCAATCCATTGCTATTCAAATGATTTTTTTCTGACCATCACCAAAAATAATTGATAGGCAGCTGCACTTGGATTCACATACAGGAGGTTTAATTCTAGCTCTTGATTCTTAATCCAATCTCCAGCCATATCATTTTGCTACTATCTCACACCTAGCTGAATTCAAACTGGGTTTTTATTACCAAAGTCTGACCACAAACTTAGGCAGCACATATATGTATGGGTTAACATAACAAAAGTTCTGTTCACACACACAAGATTTTTTATTAATATTTTCATTTAAACTTGATTACAAACATGATTGTGGTTGGGTTTCAGTCATGTAAAGAACACTCCCCTTTACCAGTACAACATTCTCATCACAAATGTCCCAAATCTCCCTGCTCCCCACCACACCCCTGACTGTACTCTAGACACGCTTTCCTCTTCTCTCATTCATTCACATTGTTATGATAGTTCTCAATGTAGCTATTTCTCTAACTGCACTCATACTCTGGTGGCGAGTTTCATGTTATGAGCTAGAACTTCCAGCCCTCCTCTCTTTTGTCTCTGAATATTATTGCAAGAATATCTTTCATTTTTCTTAAAACCCATAGATGAGTGAGACAATTCTGCATCTCTCTCTCTCCCTCTGACTTATTTCACTCAGCAAAATAGATTCCATGTACATCCATGTATAGGAAGATTTCATGACTTCATCTCTCCTGACGACTGCATAATATCCCATTGTGTATATGTACCACAGTTTCATTAGCCATTCATCTGTTGAAGGGCACCTTGAAGATTTTAATCCAATCTCTAGTCATTGATAATACCATTCATCCTCTGCTCTCACATACCTCAACTGGATACATACTTTTTCTTGCCCAAATTCTGTCTGTAATCTATAGGCACCTGCGTCTGTGGATGTGTTCACATGTGGATGCCCATGCTCCTGCTTTTTTCTTGTAAAGGACTCCATCCCATTAGACTTGCTGAGACGCAGGATATCTGCATCAGATACTGGTACATGGACACAGATTTAAACACATGCTTGTCTGAATTAAAATTTTCTGCAAATTCTGCCCACAAAACTTTGGCATTATTGACTATGTATGGTTTCACATACCAAAGGTTCAATGCCAGCTGGTGATTTTAATCCAATCTGTGTAAACTGATAAGCTACTCCACTGCTCTTACATTTGTCATCTGGATTCAAATTTGGTGTTTTGTTTTTTTTTTTACCCAAACACTACAGGAACTGATTGAAAGCTGTATGAGAATAGAGAATACTTACCAGACATTCCATTCCAAATGGTATTTTTTATTCCAACATCAGTCAATGCTTAAATCACTTTTGTAAACCTCAAAAAGCTCTCACAAGGATTCAACAGATAATTTATATCCATCTTTCACAAAACTTATAGGCAGCTGCATTGGGGTTCATATACAGGTGGTTTGCTTCCAGCTGGTTCATTGAAAACTCTTTCTCAAACTCGCGGCCCATGGGGCCGGGCAGTGGCGCTGGAGATAAGGTGCCTGCGCTAACCTAGGATGGACCGCGGTTCGATCCCCCAGTTCCCCATATGGTCCCCCAGGCCTGCCAGGAGCGACTTCTGAGCGAATAACCAGGAGTAACCCTTGAGCGTCACCGGGTGTGACCCAAAAACCAAAAAAAAAAAAAAAAAAAAAAGAAAGGAAAGAAAACTCGCGGCCTTCTGTACAACATTTTGTGGTCCTGCCCCAGAGGAATCTTTTTTAGTTTTGTTTTGTTTTAGTTGTTTGGGTCACACCCCTCAATGTACAAGGCTTACTATGAGGATCACCCCGACTTTGCCTCCTGAGGCCCTGAGGAAAATTGAATTTGAGACCCCTGAAAGCCATTCCTGCTGCTCTCAAACACCTCAGCTGAAATCAATATGTGTTTTGACGTCCAAACTTTCCACAATCGATAAGCATCTGTGTCTGAGTCTTACTTTGTACAGCATACCTTAAATTCCAGCTGGAAATATTAAGTCAATTTCTGCTCACTCCATATACCAGCCTGCTGCTCTTAATCATCTCTGACAATTTGGCTGAATACAATGTTAGGCTCTCTTACCCTTTTTTGTTCCCAAACAGATAGGCAGCTGCCTCTCTGTCAGAGACTCAAACTGGAACTTGTATTCAATGATAGTATGTTTTATACTTATCTCTGGGCACTGCCTATGACAGTGCTTCTATTTCTACACATCTCTCACATCAGCTGGATTCAACCTGGGGTGTTTTGCTTCACACACTGCAAACCATATACAGGCAGCTGACACTGAATTTCCATTCATGTACTGCAGGTTTGATTCCAGCTGGTACTTTTAAATCTGATATCTGCTTATTTGTACAATGATTCTTCTCTCACACATCTAAAATCAATTCATAAAACGTTTTCACAAATCTCCACACAATAGACAGGAACTTGTCTGCATTTGTATTCACATACTGGTATTCATATTCAGGTGGTCCTTTGTAATTGTATAATGTGCCACTTATTATCATATACTTTTTCTTGTAAATATCAGCTGAAATGAAATTGAATATTTTCCTTAATTTGGTCCACAATACAGAGACAGCTGCCTCTCTAAGTTCATTTACTGGATGCTCTAAACAAGTAGTTCAATATATATTGGAGATTTGAATCAAACTTCTTGTCATAACTTATGCCCCTCTTCTCCTGTAACTCTCATATTCTTCAACTCAATTGATATTGAGGTTTTTACCACAAAACTCCACCCAAAATTGACAGAGATTTGTTTCTATGTATTGGATCACATATCAGAGCATCAAGTCCAACAAGAGATTGTGATCCAATCTCTTTCCAATGCTAATTCCTATTTTTGGCTCTCAAAATGCTCAATTTGATTCAAGTTGCATTATTTTCTCCAAATTATGCCCACCAACCCCCGTCAACTTTGGCTATGTAGGATTTCAAATACCATAAGTTTGATGCCAGCTGGTCATTTTTACTTAAACTCTGACCACTGCCTATACCAGTCCATTTCTCTCAAGTTTGGCACTTGAATTCGAATGTTTTTTTTACCCAAGTTCAAGGGCCAATGAATGAAAGCTATAGGAGAAGAGAGTATTCTTACCAAACGTTAATTCCATATGATCCCTTTAAATGTATATTGGTTCAATAAATAAAGCACTCCTGAAATTCTCAAAAACTCACAAGCATTCAACTGATTTTTTTTCTCTTCTTTACAGGATACTCATAGCAAGTTCCTTTGGTTTCACATACAAGAGATTCAATTCCAATAGGTTCATTTTAATATAATTTATGGATACAGATTATGACAAAGGCATCTACTGAACTCAAAACTGTTATTACCAAATTCTGTCAACAGATCAGAGAGCTGTATTTAGATTTTCATATCATACCTTTAATTCCATCTGGCAATTTAATCCCATCTTTGCTCACTTCTTACACCAGCACTTCAACTCTCACACAACTTGATTAAAGTGGAAGTTTTTTTCACTTTTATTCAAAACCAATAGGAAGCTGCTTTGGTTTTTGGATCACATACCAGAGCTTTGATTTTAAACCAAAAAATTTGGGGGGATCACACCCGGCAGTACTCAGGGGTTACTCCTGGCTCAGAAATCGCTACTAACAGACTCAGGGGACCATCTTGGATGCCGGGATTCGAACCAATGACCTTCTGCATGAAAGGCAAATGCCTTAACTTATTGCTATCTCTCCAGTACTGTTTTAAAATAAATTTAGAATGGAATATAACTGTCCAATTGCTTGCATGCATCCTTCATTTCAGCTGGATTCACACTGGGATAATTGTTCCCAAACTCTGCAAAATCTAAAAGCTGCTTTTGGATCTTCAATTAACATTCTGTATGTTTGATTCCAGCTGGTGCATTTAAATCTGTATCTGACCAATTTCAAACCCAGTTGTTATATTATCTCATGTATCAAATTCACTCAATGTTTGCTTTTTCTCCCAAATTCTCGGTAAAAATGAACAAGCATCTGTCTAGATATATGTTCACTTACCAGTATTCAAATGCTTGTGGCCCTTCTAAATTGATAATTTGGCCACTTCATATAAAACTGCTGCTACTGTTGGAAATATCTGCAGGATTCAACCTGGGGAATTCTCCATATTCTGCCCACAAAGCATAAGCAAACTATTCTCTAATATCATTTAATGGAGGCCCCAAAATGTGTAGATTAATTCCATTTGGAGGTTTCAATTCAAACTCTGGCCATTGCTAATGACTCTGATGTGACTCTCATATACTTTGGTGAGTTTCCACTGAGCTGCTCTCACAAAATATTACCTATAAAAGATAGAAATGTTTGTGTAGGACATCACACACGAGAGCATCAATTTCAGGTAAAGAACTGGATGTATTCTCTTTCAAATACTTACTCCATTGCAGGTGCCATCACAACTCAGCTGAATTCAAATTGTAGCATTTAATGCAAAAGATGTCCACAAAACTTAGGCATCATTGGTTATGTATAGTTTCACATACCAGAGGTTCAATGCCAGATGGTGATTTTAATTCAACCTCTGTAAAATGATAAGCTGTACCACTGCTCTTATATTTGTCTTGGTGAGACTTTTTTTTACCCAAAGACTACAGGAACTGATTGAAAGCTGTATTAGAATAGAGAATACTTACCAGCCTTCCAGACGGTGTTTTATATTCCAATAACAGTCAATGCTTAAAAAACTCTTGTAAAACTTAGAAAGCTCTCACAAGGATTCAATGACCATTTTTATCCATCTTTCCACAAAAGTCATAGACAGCTGCATTGGGGTTCATATACAGGTGGTATGATTACAGCTGGTTCGTTTAAAACAGCCATTTCTGCTGCTGGCTCTCAAACACTTCAGCTGAAATCAATATATGTTTCAATGACCAAAGTCGGCCCACAATCAATAAACATCTTGTCTGAGTCTGAATTTATACAGTATAGCTTACATTCCAGTTAAAAATATTAAACCAATTGATGCTCACTGCTTATTCAGCCTGCTGTTCTTCATCATCTCAGACAATTTTGCTGGATACAAATTAGGGTTTCTTAACCTATTTTGTTCCCAAACCCATAGGCAACTGCCTTTCTGTCAGGGATTCAGACTGGAAGTTGGATTCAAGGATAGTGTGTTTTATACTTATCTCTGGGCACTGCCTATGTCAGTGCTTCTACTTGTACACATCTCTCACATCAGCTGGATATAATCTACGGTGTACTGCTCCACACACTGCAAACCATATAAAGTCAGCCGACTCTGGATTTCCATTCATGTACTGCAGGTTTGATTCCAGCTGGTGCTTTTAAATCTGATATCTGCTTATTTGCACAATGCTTCTTCTCTCACACATCTCAAATACTTTCATAAAACTTTGTCACAAATTTTCTCCACATAACTGACAGGAACTTGACTGTATTAGTGTTCATGTACTGTTATTCATATTCAAATGGCCATTTGTAATTTATAGCTTGCCATTTATTACCATACTGTTTTTCTTGCAAATATCAGCTGAATCAATATGGTTATTTCACTAAATTTGGTCGACAATGTAGAGACAGCTGCCTCTTTAAGTTCATTTACAGGAGGCTTTAATCAAGGAGTTCAATATCTATTGAAGATTTGAATCGAACTTCTGTCACAACTTGTGCCTCTCTTGTCCTGTAGCTCTCACATTCTTCAACTCAATTGATATTGGGGGTTTAATCACAAACTCCACCCAAAATTGTCAGAGATCTTTTTCTATGTAGGGGATCACATATCAGAGCATCACACCACGCAAGAGACAGTTATCCAATCTCTTTCCAATGTTTATTTCTATTCTTCGGTTCTCAAAATGCTCAACTCGATTTAAGTTGCATTAATGTCTCCAAATTCTTCCCACCAACCCTGTCAACTTTGGCTGTGTATGTTTTCAAATACCACAAGTTTGATCATTTGGTCATTTTAATTTAAGCTCTTGACACTGCCAATGCCAGTCCATTTCTCTCAAGTTTGGTATTTGAATTCAAATTTGTTTTTTCACGTGAGCCTCAGGGTCAGTGAATGACGAATGACGAGAGTACACTTACCAAACCTTAATTCCATATGATCCCTTTAAAAGTATATTGGTTCAATAAATGAAACACTCCTGCAATTCTCAAAAACTCACAAGGATTCAACTGATGGATTTTTCTCTTCTATGCACGATACTCATTGAAAGCTGCTTTGAGGTTCATATATACAGGAGATTCAATTCAAAAGGGTTCTTTATAATCTAGTTTTTGACTATAGTTTTTGCCAATCAAAGACATGCTAGACTCAAAAATGTTATTACCAAACTCTGCCAACACGGCGTAGAGAATTGTCTGTATTTGGATTCTCAAATCATAGATTTAATTCCAGGAGACAATTTTAATCCCATCTTTTCTCACTGCTTACACTGAACTGCAGCTC
This sequence comes from Crocidura indochinensis, assembly GCA_004027635.1. NCBI lineage: Eukaryota > Metazoa > Chordata > Mammalia > Eulipotyphla > Soricidae > Crocidura > Crocidura indochinensis. Next base: position 26,487 of record PVKC010000174.1, on the reverse strand, counting down.
TCTCAGAACTTGATTAAAGTGAAGTGTTTATTTTTTTCACCTTTATTCAAAACCAATAGGTAGCTGCTTTGGTTTTGTAATCACATACCAGAACTTTGATTCCAACTGGCAAGTTTTAAACCAAATTTAGAACTGAATATGACTCTCCAATTGCTTGTATGCATCATTCATAGCAGCTGGATTCAAACTTGGGTAATTGTCCTCAAACTCTGCAACATCTGAAAGCTGATATTGGATTACCAATTCATGTTTCATGGGCTTGATTCCAACTGGTGCTTTTAAATCCATAGCTGAACAATTTCAAACCCAATTGTTATTCTATCCATATATCAAATTCAGGCAAAGAGTGTTTTTCTCTCAAATGATTGGTAAAAAAAATAGATACGCATTTAAAAAATATAAATATATAATATGTAAGTACTTTTACATTATATTTTATAATATATTTTATATTTATATTATATTATTATTTTATTCACATATAATAAATATATATAAATAAATATTTATATTAAATATATAATTTAATATAAAATATATTTATATTCAATATTTATAAAATTAAATGTTATTAATATTATACATATAGTATACTTAATTTACATAAAATTTATATATTTATATATAAATATTATTTTATATTTTTATATAATTCATATAATATATGTAGAATTTTATATATTATATACAATGTATGATATCTTATTAATATTATTAATATTAATACCATATAAGTTAATATAAATATATTTAATATAACTGTTAAAATACATAATTTAATATAAATATATATCAATATATAAATAAAAGCATATAAAAATAGAGTAACCTGCTTGTAAAACTGCTGCTGCTGTTTGAAGTATCTGCTGGAATCAACCTGGGGATTTCTCCATATTCTGTCCACAAAACAGAGGCATTTATTCCCTAATATCATGTAATGGAAGTCCCCAAAACAGTAGACTAAATCCAATGGAAGTTTCAATTAAATCTCTGGCCATTGGTAATGAATCTGATGTGGCTCTCACATAGTTTAGTGAGTTCCCACTGAGCCTCTCTCACAAAATATTACCTATAAGAGACAGAGATGTTTATGTGTATGAGATCACATACTGGAGCATCAATTTCTGATAAATAATTGATCTATTCTCTTTCAAATACTCCAATGCTGGTGCTATCAAAAATTAGCTGGATTCAAATTGCAGTATTTAATGCAAAAGATGTCCACAAAACTTAGGCATCATTGGCTATGTATAGTTTCACAGACTAGAGGTTCAATGCCAGCTGGAGATTTTATAATTCAAGCTCTGTATACTGATAAGCCACTCCACTGCTCTTAAATTTGTCATCTGAATTCAAATTTGGTGGTTATTTCTTACCAAAAAGCCACAGGAACAGATTGAAAGCTGTATGAGTATAGACAATACTTACCAGGCATTCCATTCCAGATGTTTTATATTCCAATATCAGTCAATGTTTAAGCCACTCCTGTAAACCTCAGAAAGCTCTCACAAGGATTCAATTGACCATTTTTATCCATCTTTCCACTAATCTCATAAACAGTTGCATTGGGGTTCATATACAGGTGGTTTGATTCCAGCTGGTTCATTTAAAACTATTTCTATTGTTTAAACCCTTCCTGCTGCTGTCAAACACCTCAGCTAAAATCAATATGTATTTCGATGTCCAGTCTTCTCACAGTCAGTAAGAATCTGTGTCTGAGTACAAAATAATACAGCATACCTTACATTCCATTTGGAAGTATTAAACCAATTTATGCTCACAGCTTACAATAGCCTGCTGCACTTAATCATCTCCAACAATTTGATTGGTTAAAAAGTAGGATTTCTTACCCTTTTTTGTTCCCAAACTGCTAGGCAACTGCCTTTCTATCAGGGACTCAGACTGGATCTAGGATTCAAGGATAGTATGTTTTATACTTATCTCTGGCCACTGCCTACGACAGTGTTCCTGCTTGTACACATCTCTCACATCAGCTGGATTTAATCTACGGTGCACTGCTCCATACATTGCAAACAATATACAGGCAGCAGACTCTGGATTTCCATTGATGTTTTGCAGTTTTGATTCCAGCTGGTGCTTTTAAATCTGATATCTGCTTATTTGCACAGTGCTTCTCTCACACATCTCAAATCCATTCATAAAACTTTTTCGCAAATTTCTCACATAATTGACAGGAATTTGACTGTATTTGTGTTTACGTACTGGTATCCATATGCAAATGCCCCTTTTTAATTTTATAGCTCACAACTCATGATCATACACTTGTTCTTGAAAATATCAGGTGGAATCAAAGTGGGTATTTCCCTAAATTTTGTCCACAATATAGAGACAGCTGCCTCTCTAAGTTAATTTACAGAAGGCTTTAAACAAGGAATTCAATAACTATTGGAGATTTGAATCAAACATCTGCCACAACTTGTGCCTCTCTTGTCCTGTAGCTCTCACATTCTTCAACTCAATTGATACTGGGGGGTTAATCACAAATCTCCACCAAAAATACACAGAGATCTGTTTCTATGTAGGGGCTCACATATCAGAGCATCAACTACAGCAAGAGATTGTTATCCAATCTCTTTCCACAGCTTATTTCTATTTTGTAGCTCTCAAAATGCTCAACACAATTCAAGTTGTATTATTGTCTCCAAATTCTTCCCCTTAACCATCAACTGGTAATTTTGATTTAAACTCGTGCCACTGCCTGTACCAGTCCATTTATCTCATTTGGTACTTGAGTTCCAATTTGTTTTTTAACCCAAGTCTCAGGGTCAGTGACTGATCAGAGTATACTTACCAAAAGTTAATTCCATATGATCCCTTCAAATGTATATTGGTTCAATATATTAAAACTCCTGCAATAATAAAAAAAACTCACAAGGATTCAACTGATTAATTATTCTCTTCTTTGCACAATACTCATAGCAAGCTGCTTTGTGGTTCAATACAGGAGATTCAATTCCAACAGGTTCTTTTTAATCTAATATTTGACTACAGCTTATGTCAATCAAAGACATCTGACGGACTCAAACATGTTATAACTAAATTCGGCCAACACAGAGTAGAGAGCTGTCTGCGTTTAGATTCTCAAATCTTAGCTTTAATTCCAGCAGGCAATTTTAATCCCATCTTTTTTCACTGCTTAACCTGGGACTGCAGGTCTCACAAAGCTTGATTAAAGTGAAGTGTCTATTTTTTTTCCACCTTTCTTCAAAACCAATAGGTAGCTGCTTTGGTTTTGTGATCACATACCGGAATTTGATTCCAACTGGCACGTTTTAAACCAAATTTAGAACTGAATATGACTCTCCAATTGCTTTTATGCATCGTTCATATCAGCTGGATTCAAACTTGGATAATTGTCCTCAAACTCTGCAAAATCTGGAAGCTAATATTGGATTACTGATTCATGTTTCATGGGTTTGATTGCAACCGGAGCTCAAAATCCGAATCTGAACAATTTCAAACCCAATGTTATTCCATCCATATACAAATATAGGCAAAGAGTGTTTTTCTCCCAAATAATCAGTAAAAATAGATCAGAATATAAAAATTTATGAATATATAATATATAAATATTTATATATTATATTATTTTATATTATATTTATAATATATGTATATTTATTTTATATTATTATTTGATTATTTATAGATAATAAATATAAATATATTTGATATATAATTTAATATAAAATATATTTAACATAGATTTAATTTCTTATTAAATGTATCATTATATAATATATAATACTATTAATATTGTTAATTTATACATATTGTACATATAATTTATATACATTATATATAGTATATATTTATATATAATTTATATATAATATGTATAATTTATATATTATACACAATAAATAACATATATATAAATATCATATAATTTAATGTAAATATATTTTAATATAAATATGATAAAATAATTTACTATAAATAAATATATAAATAAAAGTATATAAAAATAGAATAAACCTTCTTATAAAACTGCTGCTGCTGTTGGAAATTTCTGGATTCAACGGGGAAATCTCCATGTTCTTCCCTCAAAACAGAGGCTGATTATTCTCTAATATCCTGTAATGGAAGTCCCAGACCTGTAGACTAATTCCAATTGGAGGTTTCAGTTAAATCTCTGGCCATTGCTAATGACTCTGCTGTATAGTTTGACACACTAGCTGGTAAATTACCAGCTGGTAATTTTAATCCAACCTCTGTAAACTGATAAGTCACTCCACTCCTCTTTACATTTGTCATCTGTAGTTAAATTTGGTGCTTATTTCTTACCAAACACCCAGGAACAGATTGAAAAGTTGTTTGAGGATTGGGAATACTTAACATTCCATTCCAGGTGGCACTTTGTATTCTAATATCAGTCAATGCTTAAGCCATTCCTGTAAACCTCTGAAAGTTCTCAAGGATTCAGCTGACCATTTTACCCATCTTTCCACAAAACTCATTGATAGCTGCATTGGAGTTCATATGTAGGTGGATTGATTTCAGCTGGTTCGTTTAAAACGCTTTCTACTGTTTAAGCCATTCCTGCTGCTCTCAAACACCTCAGCTGAAATCAGAACGTGTTTCAATGAGCAAAGTCTGCCCACAATCAATAAAGATCTTCTCTGAGTCTGAATTTATACAGCATAGCTTACATTCCATTCAGAAGTAGTAAAACAATTTATGCTCACTGCTTACAGCAGCCTGATGCTCTTATTATCTCCAACAATTTGGCTGGACATAAGTACGGTTTCTTACCCTTTTTTGTTTCCAAACCCATCGGCAACTGCTTTTCTGTCGGGGACTCAGACTGGAACATGGATTCGAGGATATTATGTTTTATACTTATCTCTGTGCACTGCGTGTGACAGTGAATCTGCTTGTACATATCTCTCACATCAGCTGGATTTACACTATGGTGTAATGCTTCATACACTGCAAACTATATACAGGCAGCTGACTTTGGATTTCCATTCATGTACTGCAGGTTTGATTCCAGCTGATGCTTTTAAATCTGAAATCTACTTATCTGCACAGTGCTTCTTCTCTCACACATCTCAAATCCATTCATAAAACTTTGTCACAAATTTACTCCACATAACTGACAGGAACTTGCCTGTGTTTGTGTTCTACAAACTGCATTCATAGGCAGATGCTCCATTTGAAATTTATATCTCACAACTTATTATCATACACTTGTTCTTGCAAATATCTGCTGGAATTAAATTGGGTATTTCCCTAAATTTGGTCCAAATATAGAGACAGCTGCCTCTCTAAGTTCATTTACAGGAGGCTTTAAACAAGGAGTTTGAAATCTATTGGAGATTTGAATCAAACATCTGCCACTACTTATGCCTCTCTTCTCTGTGTAGCTCTCACATACTTCAACTCCATTGATACTGGGGTTTAATCACAAAACTCCACCCAATTTCGACAGAGATCTTTTTCTATGTAGGTGATCACATATCAGCATCAACTGCAGCAAGAGATTGTGATCCAATCTCTTTCCAATGCTTATTTCTATTCTACATCTCTCAAAATGCTCAACTCGATTCAAGTTGCATTATTGTCACCAAATTCACCCAACCAACCCCTGTCAACTTTGGCTGTGTATGGTTTCAAAGACCACAAGTTTGATATCAGCTCGTCATTTTGACTTAAACTCTGGCCACTGCCAAGGCCAGTCCATTTCTCTCAAGTGTGGTACTTGAATTCAAATTTGTTTTTTTTTTCCCTAGCCCCAGTGTCAGTGAATGACGAGAGTATACTTACCAAATCTTAATCCATATGAATCCTTTAAATGATGTTGGTTCACTAAATTGAACACTCCAGGAATTCTCAAAAGCTCACAAGATTCAACGGACTCTTTTTTCCTATTCTTTGCATGACACTTATAGCAATCTGCTTTGTGGTTCAATACAGGAGATTCAATTCAAAAGGTTCTTTTTAATTTAATTTTTGGCTACAGCTTATGCCAATCAAAGACATCTGATGGACTCAAACATGTTATTACTAAATTCGGCCAACACAGAGTAGAGAGCTGTCTGCATTTAGATTCTCGAATCTGAGCTTTAATTCCAGCAGGCAATTTTAATCCCACCTTTTTTCACTGCTTAAACCGGGACTGCAGGTCTCGCAAAGCTTGATTAATGTGAAATGTCTATTTATTTTCCACCTGTCTTCAAAACCAAAAGGTAGCTGCTTTGGTTTTGCGATTACCTACCTGAACTTTTATTCCATCTGGCAAGTTTTAAACCAAATTTAGAACTGAATATGACTCTCCAATTGCTCATATGCATCATTCATATAAGCTGGATTCAAACTTGGATAATTATCCTCAAACTCTGCAAAATCTGAAAGCTAATATTAGATTACCAATTCAAGTTTCATGGGTTTGATTGCAACCGGAGCTTTTAAATCCGAATCTGAACAATTTCAAACCCAATGTTATTTCATCCATATATCAAATACAGGCAAAGAGTGTTTTTCTCCCAAATAATCGGTAAAAATAGATCAGAATATAAAAATTTATGAATATATAATATATAAATATTTATATATTATATTATTTTATATTATAGTTATAATATATTCATATTTATTTTATATTATTATAATTTGATTATAGATAATAAATATACATATATTTAATATATAATTTAATATAAAATATATTTAATATAGATTTAATTTCTTATTAAATATATCATTTATAATATATAATATTAATATTGTTAATTTATACATATTGTACATATAATTTATATACATTATATATAAATATATTATATATATAATTATATATAATTATATTTTATATATTTATATATAAATATATTTATATATATAAATATATATATTTTATATATATAAATATATTTTATATATTTATATATAATTTATATTTAATATGTATAAATTATATATTATGCACAATAAATAATATATTAATATATTGATAACATATAATTTAATGTAAATAATATAGATATATAAATAGAAGCATACAAAAATAGAATAAACCTGCTTATAAAACTGCTGCTGCTGTTGGAAATATCTGCTGGATTCAACCTGGGGAATTCTCCATGTTCTGCCCACAAAACAGAGGTAGATTATTCTCTAATATCCTGTAATGGAAGTCACAGACCTGTAGATTAATTTCAATTGGAGGATTCAATTAAATCTCTGGCCATTGCTAATGACTCTGCTGTGGCTCTCATATAGTTTGGTGAGTTCCCACTGAGCTTTTCTCAAAAAATATAACCTAAAAAAGACAGAGATATGTTTCTGTGTATGAGATCACATACTGAAGCAGTCATATTAGATAAAGAATTGGATCTATTCTCTTTCAAATACTTACTCCAATGCTGGTGCTATCACACATCAACTGGATTCAAATTGCAGTATTAATGCAAAAGATGTCCACAAAATGTAGGCATTATTGCCTACATATAGTTTCACATACCATAGGTTCAATGCCAGCTGGTGATTTTAATTCAACCTCTGAAATATCATAACCCACTCCACTGCTCTTATATTTGTCCTATTGAGATTTTTTTTACCCAAACTCCATAGGAACTGATTGAAAGCTGTATGAGAATAAAGAATACTTTCCAGACATTCAATTCCAGATAATGTTTTATATTCCAATATGAGTAAATGCTTAAATAACTCTTGTAAACCTCAGAAAGCTCTCAGAAGAATTCAACTGACCATTTTTATCCATCTTTCCACAAAACTCATAAACAGCGGCATTGGAGTTCATATACAGGTGGTTTGATTCAAGCTGGTTCATTTAAAACTATTTCTTTCTACTGGTTAAGCATTCGTGCTGCTCTCAAACAACTCCGCTGAAATCAATGTTTGTTTCGATGACCAAAATCTGTCCACAATCATTAAGCATGTGTATGAGTCTGAAGTTACGCAGCATAACTTACATTCCAGTTGGAAGTATTAAACCAAATTATGCTTACATCATCCTGCTGCTTTTAATCATCTCCAACAATTAGGCTGGATACAAAGTAGGGTTTCTTACCCTTTTTTGTTCCCAAGCTGCTAGGCAATTGCCTTTCTGTCAGGGACTCAGACTGGACCTTGGATTCAAGGGTAGTGTGTTTGATACTGATATCTGGGCACTGCTTATGACAATGTTTTTGCTTGAACACATCTCTCACATCAGCTAGTTTTAATAGACGGTGTAGTGTTCCACACACTGCAAACCATATACAGGCAGCTGACTCGGATTTCCATTCATGTACTGCTGGTCTGATTTCAGCTCATGCTTTTAAATCTGATATCTCCTTATCTGCACAGTGCTTGTTCTCTCACACATCTCAAATCCAGTCATAAAACTTTTTCACACATTTCCTCCACATAACTGACAGGAACTTGACTGTATTTGTGTTCACAAACTGGTCTTCCTAGGCAGATGCTGATGCTCCAATAGGTAGCTACTTTGATTTTGCAAACATATACCTGAACTTGGATTTCAACTGGCAAGTTTTAAACCAAATTTAGAATGAATTTGACTCTCCAATTGCTTGCATGCATCATTCATATCAGCTGGATTCAAATTTGAATAACTGTCCTCAAACTCTGCAAAATCTGAAAGCTGATACTGGATTACCAATTCATGTTTTATGGGTTTGATTCCAACAGGTGTTTTAAATACATATCTAAACAATTTCAAACCCAATTGTTATTCCATCATATATCAAATCCAGTCAAAGAGTGTTTTCTCTCAGATTATCGGTAAAAATAGTTCAGTATATAAAAATGTATGAATATATAATAAATAAATATTTGTATATTATATTATTTTATATTATATTTATAATATATTTATATTATTTTATATTATTATTTGATTTATAGATAATATAAATAAAAATACATAATATATATAATTTAATATAAAATATATTTAATATAGATTTAATTTCTTATTAAATATACCATTATATAAAATATAATAATATTAATATTGTTAATTTATACATATTGTACATATAATTAATATACATTATATAAATATATACTATATATTTATATATAATTTATATATAATATGTATAATTTATATATTATGCACAATGAATAATATATAATATATTAATAACATATAATTTAATGCAAATATCTTTTAATATGATATGATAAAATCGATAATTTAATATAAATATATAAATAGAAGCATATAAAAATAGAATAAACCTGCTTATAAAACTGCTGCTGCTGTTGGAAATATCTGCTGGATTCAACCTGGGGAATTCTCCATGTTCTGCCCACAAAACAGAGGCAGATTATTCTCTAATATCCTGTAATGGAAGTCCCAGACCTGTAGATTAATTCCAAATGGAGATTTCAATTAAATCTCTGGCCATTGCTAATGACTCTGCTGTGGCTGTCATATAGTTTGGTGGTTCCCACTGAGCTTCTCTCACAAAATATAACCTACAAAAGGCAGAGATATGTTTCTGTACATGAGATCACATATTGGAGCAGCAATTTTAGATAAATATTTGGATCTATTCTCTTTCAAATACTTACTCCAATGCTGGTGCTATCACACATCAGCTGGATTCAAATTGCAGTGTTAAATGCAAAAGATGTCCACAAAATGTAGGCATTATTGTCTACGTATAGTTTCACATACCAGAGGTTCAATGCCAGCTGGTGATTTGAATTCAACCTCTGAAAAATGATAAGCCATTTCACTGCTCTTGTATTTGTCTTGGTGAGATTTTTTTACCGAGACATAACTGACAGTAACTTGACTGTATTTGTGTTCACACACTGGCATTGATATGCAGATGCTCCTTTTTATATTTATAGCTCACAACTTATTATCATACACTTGTTCTTGCAAATATCAGCTGGAATCAAACTGAGTATTTCCCTAAATTTGGTCCACAATATAGATAGCTGCCTCTCTAAGTTCATTTACAGGAGGCTTTAAACAAGAAGTTCAATATCTATTGGAGATTTGAATTATACATCTGCCACAACTTACGCCTGTCTTCTCCTGTAGCTCTCACATTCTTCAATTGAATTGATATTGGAATTTAATCACAAAACTCCACCCAAAATTGACAGAGATCTGTTTCTATGTAGGAAATTACATATCAGAGCATCAATTCCAGCAAGAGATTGTGATCCAATTTCTTTTCACAGCTTATTTCTATTCTGCGGCTCTCAACACGCGCAACTCAATTTAAGTTGCATTATTGTTTCCAAAGTCTTCCCACCAATGCCTGTCAACTTTGGCTTGTATGATTTCAAAGACCAAAAGTTTGATATCAGCTAGATATTTTGATTTTGCCTTTAAATTGCCACTGCCTACGTCAGTCCATTTCTTTCATGCTTGGCACTTGAATTCAAATTCACTGTTTTTGTTTTTTATTTACCCATGCTCAAGGGCTGATGAACGAAAACTTTTTGAGAAGAGAATACTTACCAAATGTTAATTTAATATGATTCTTTTTCATATATATTGGTTCAAAATAAAACAGTCCTGCCATTCTCAAAATTTCACATGGATCGACTGATTTTTTCTATTCTGCATGATACTCATAGCAAGCTGCTTTGGGGTTCACAAACAGGCGATTCAATTTCAACAGGTACTTTTTAATCAAATTTATGTCTACAGATAATGCCAATCAAATGCATCTTAAAGGCATCTGCTGTAATCAAAATGTTATTATCAAGTTCTGCTCACACAGAGTAGACAGCTGTCTCTATTTGGGTTCTTATAGCTTTATAATCCTGATGCCAATTTTAATTCCATCTTTTCTTACTGCTTACACCGGGACTGCAGCTCTCACACAACTTGTTTAAAGTGAAGTTGTTTTCACCTTTATTCCAACCAATTGTAGCTGCTTTGGTTTTTGGATTACATACCAGAATTTATATTCCAACTGCCAAGTTTTAAACCAAATTTAGAACTGAATATGACTCTACTATTGCTTGCATGATTCGCTAATATAAGCTGGATTCAAACTGGTATAATTGTCCTCAAACTCTGCAAAAATTGAAAGCTGCTTTTGGATCTCCAACTCATGTTCCATAGGTTTTATTCCAGCTTTTGCTTTTAAATCTGTATCTGACCAATTTCCAACCCAGTTGTTATTTCACGCCAGATATCAAATCTAATCACAAATGTTTTTCTCCCAAATGCTCGTTAAAAATAGGTCTGGCCACTTCTTATAAAACTGCTGCTACTTTTGGAAATATCAGCTGGATTCAATCTGGAGAATTCTCCATATTCTACCCACAAAGCATAGGCAGATTATTCTCTAATATCATGTAATGGAGGCCCCAAAAACTGTAGATTGATTCCTATTAGAGGTTTGTATTAAATCTCTGCCCATTGCTTATGACTCTACTGTGGCTCTCGGTGAGTTCCCATTGAGCTTCTCTCACAAAATATTACCTACAAAAGATAGATGTTTTTGTGTATGGGATCACATACTGGCGCATCAATTTCAGATAATTGGATCCAATAATTTTCAAATATTTATTCCAATGGTGGTGGTCTCACAACTCACCTGGATTCAAATTGCAGCAGTTTCTGCAAATTAAGTCCACACATTTAAGCATCATTGGCTATGTATGCCTTCACATACCAGAGGTTCAATATCAGCTGGTGTTTTTAATTCAACCTCTGTTAACTGATAACCCACTCCACTCTCTTATATTTGTCATCTGGATTCAAATTTGGCATTTGTTTGTTTGTTTGCTTTTTACTCAAACACCACGGGAACTGAATGTAATCTGCATGAGGATAAAGAATACTTACCAGGCGTTCCATTCCAGATAGTACTTTATATTCCAATATCAATCAATGCTTAAACCACTCCTGCAATTCTCAAACAGCTCGCAAGTTTTCAACTTATCATTTATTTCCATCTTTGCAAAAATGTTATAGGCAGCTGTTTGAGGGTTCATATACAGGTGGTTTGATTCCAGCTGCTTCATTTAAAGCAATTTCTACTGTTTAAGCCATTGCTACTGCTTCTCAAATACCTCAGCTGGAATAAATACATGTTTAGATGACCAAATTCTGCCTTTAAAATATAAGCATTTCTCTGGATTTACATACCAAAGCTTCAATTCCTTTAAACCAATCTCTTCTCAATACTTACACCAGTCTGCTGTACTCAAAGATATCAGACACTGTCTGGTTGCAAAATAGGTTTTCTTTCCCTTTTTTGGTCCCAAATCGATAGGCAGTATGTGTTCTCTGTCAAGTATGTGTTCTCTGGAACTTGGATTCAAGGATGGTAAGTTTTATACTTATCTCTGGACACTGCCTATGACAGTGCTTCTGCTTGTACACATCTCTCACATCATCTATATTCAATCTGGGTTTCTTTTCTCCACACGATGTAAATCATACACAGGCATCCGACTGTGGATATCCATTCATGTAGTGCTGGTTTGATTCAAGCTGGCACTTTTAAATCTGTTATCTGGTTAATTGAAAGCCAATGATTATTCACTCACTCATGCACATCAAATCCATTCAAAAATAATTTTTTTATTTCTTGTCTGCACATAACTTAGAAAAACAGTCTGGATCTGTGTTCATTTAGTGGTATTCATATGCAGATGGACCAATTAAATCTATAACTTGCCACTTAATATCAAACTCATGTACTTTAGCAAATATCACCTGGAATTAAACTGGGTATTTCCCAAATTCATCCCACAATACAGAGGCAGATGTCTAGGTTCAATTACTAGAGGCTCTAAAGCAGTAGTTTGATAGAAATTGGAGATTTGAAATGAACATCTGGCCACACTTTATGTCCTCCTCTCCTGAAACCATCGCATTCTTAAACTGGATCGACACTGTATTTTTATCACAAAACTCCACCCAATATTGACAGGGATCTGTTTCTGTGTATGGGGTTACATAATGAAGCATCAATTTCAGCTAGTGTTTGTGATTCAATCTCTTTCCAATGCTTACTCCAATCCTGTTCTCACACTACTCAAACTGGATTCAAATTGCATTTTTTCCAATAAATTCTGCCCACATATCACTGTCAGCTTTGGCTAACATATAGTTTCAAATACCAGAGGTTTGATACCAGCTGGTGATTTTAAATCTAGCTCTGTACAGTGCTATGCCATTTTAATGCACTTGTATTTCTTATCTATATTAATTTAGGTGCTTGTTTGGTTTCTTTTACCCACATTAACTGATTGAATTCTGAATGAGGACAGAGTATACTTACCAGACATTTCATATCAGATGATACTTTATAATTCAATGTCAGTCAATGCTTAAACCACTTCTGCAAATCTCAAGCAACTCACAAAGATTTAACTGGTCATTTTCATTTTTGCATAAAACTGATAGGCAGCTGCTTTGGGGTTCATATACAGAAGTTTTGATTCCAGCCAGTTTTTTAAACCAATCTCTTTCTACTGCATTTGCCATTCCTGCTGCTATCAAACACCTCAGCTGGACTCAAATGGCTGAAGATGACCAATGTCTGCCCATAAAAAATAGGCAACTGTGTCTGAGTATGGATTCACATACCATAGCTTCAAATCCATCTAGGAATTTATATCAATTTCTTTTCAATGCTTACACCAGCCTTTTGCTATCAAAATATCAGTAACATTGACTAGATACAAAATAAGTGTTTCTTTTCCTTTTTTGGTCCAAAAAAAGGCAGGCAACTGACTTTCTGTCAAGGATCACATACTGAAACTTGGATTCAAGATTGGTATGTTTTACACTTATCTGGGCACTACTTATGACACTCCTGTTTACATGCATCTCTCACATCAGCTCGATTAAAACAATAAACAGGCACCTGACTCTGGATTTCTACTTATATACTGCAGGTTTGATTTCAGCTGAAACTTTTAAATCTGATATGCAGTTATGAAAGCAGTTTTTCTTTTCTCACACATTTCAACCCCATTCAAAAATACTTTTTCATGTATTGTCTGCACATAAGTGAGAGGAAATTGGATCTATATTCATGTACTGTTATTATATGCATGTACTATCATATTCATGTTGTTCTCACAATATCATATGGAATCAAACTGGGTATTTCCCCAAATTTGGTCCATAATACAGAGGCAGATGTCTCTGTAGGTTCATTTACTGGAGTCTCTAAACCAGTACTTCAACAGCAATTGGAAATTTGAATTGAACCTCTGACCATAGTTTACACCTTTCTTCTCCTCTCCTCTCCTCTCCTGACATTACAATCCTCAGCTGGATTTACACTGGGGTTTTATAACAAAACTCCACCAAAGATGACAGCGATCTATTCCTGGGAATGGGATCACATAGCAGAGCATCAATTCCAGCTAGAGATTTTTCTACTAGTTACTCCAATCCTGCTGTTCTCACACCATTCTGCTCTATTCAAATTGCATTATTTTATCCAAATTATGGTCAAAACCTACTGTTAGCTTTGACTATGTATGTTTCAAAAATCAGAGGCTTGATGCCAGCCTAGTTATTTTAACTTAACCTCTGGCCACTGCCTATGGCACTTCATTGCTCTCATGTTTGGCAGTTAAATTCAAATTCAGTGTTTTTTTTTTACCCCAAACACAAGGCTAACTATTTGTAAATGGTATGAGATGAGATTAGAGTATACTTACCAGACATTGAATTCCAGATAATACTTTTAATCCAAACTCAGCTCAATGCGTAAACCACTCCTGCAGTTCTCAAACAGCTCACCAGGATTCAAGTGATTATTTTTTTCTCTCATTTTTGAACAAATATCATAGGCATCTGCTTTGGGGTTTATATACAGGAGTTTTAAATCCAGATGATACTTTTTAATCTAATATCTGGCTACTCCTTGTGTTAATCCTGCTGCCCTCCACAGCTTCTGTTTGACTCAAAACATTTTTTATCACTAAATTCTGCCCCAAATATGTAGACAACTGTCTGTATTTGGATTCTCATTCCATAAATTTGATTCCAGGCTGTAACATTAATCCCTTCTCTGCTCATTGCTTATACCATGACTGCAGCTTTCAAACAACTGGTGCTTTGTAATGTAATCACTGGATACTACTTATGCCAATCCTGCTGCATTCAATTTCCTCTCTTGGAATCAAAATGTTATTTTGTCACCAAATTCTGCCCCCAAAATGTAGACAATTCTGTCTTTATTTGAATTCAAATACCATAGCTTCATTCAATCTGGTGATTTTTATCCCATTGCTGTTCATTGCTAACACCATGACTGCAGTTCTCACACAACTCAATTGGATTAAACTGGGTTTCTTTTACATTTTTTCCAACACCAGTAGGCAGATGCTTTTGAGTTATGAATCACATATCTGGATATTTGATTTCAACTGGCTTATTTTAAACCAAAATTAGCTCTGTTTATGACATTCTTTGGTTTGTACACATGCTCATATCAATTGGTTTAAATGGATTACTTTTCCCAAAACTCTGCACACATAAGCACACACAGCTGCCTCTGAATCTCCATTAATATATAACAGGTTTGAATCCAGCTGGTGATTTTAAATCCATATCTGGCGAACTTGAAATCCAGTCATACTTCGATCCATTATATCAAATCCACTTAAACAGGTTTTTTTCCTCTTGCAGTCTCTGTAAAAAAAAAAAATAAAACAACTAAAAAAAACCATTTGGCATTAGGTTCAAATTCGGTGTTGGTATGTTTTTTGACCCAAACCCTCTCATCAGGGTTCAACTGATCCAACAGCAACTAATTGAAATCTGTATGAGGATAGAGTGTACTTACAAGACGTTCCACTCTAGATGGTACTTTATATTCCAATATCACTCAATGCGTAAACCATCCATGAAACTCTCAAGCAGCTCATCAATTCCAGGTAGCATTTATTTATTCAATACCTGGCCTCTGATTTGATTTGCCACTCCTGCTGCATATAAACTGGGATCTTTTTCAGCAAGCTACACACAATTGACATGGAGCTCTCTCTGGATAAAAGTACATGTACTGTACATTCAATTCCATATGACAATATGGGATTTTAATATCTCCCCATTGCTTACACCCCTCTTTCTGGTCTCACACATGGTAGTGGATTAAACTTTTTGTTTTTACCAAAACACCATGGCAACTGATCAAGAACTGTATTTGGATAGGGTATACTTATCAAACCTTCAATTCCAACTGAGACTTTTTATTCCAATTTCAGGCCAAAGCGTAAACCATTCCTGTTGCTCTCAAACACCTCACCAATATTTAACTGTTTTTCCCCATCTTCATACAAAACTGATAGCCATCTACTTTGGCGTTCATCTCAGGAGGCTCAATTCCAGCAGCTGCCTTTTAATCCAATCTCTTGCTACTGCTTTAGTCTCTCATTCTTCCCTCAAACACATCAGACAAACTCAAAACGTTTTTTTTTATAGGAAAATTCTGCCATAAACAATAGGCAGCTGTGTCTTTGTATGCTTCACATACCATAGGTTTGTTTCCAGTTAGAGATTTTAATGGAATCTCTGCCCAATGCTTATTTCACATTTTCAGCTTCCACAGACCTTAGCTGAATTTAAACTGGGTTTTATCACAAAAGTCCCTAACAAATGAACGGCAGACTTTTCTTGTATCAAAAAAAAAAAAAAATGGAGGTTCAATGCCAGCTAACGATTTGATTCCAATTTGTGGCCACAGTTTTTGCCACTCCACTACTCTAACACACTTGGCAGCTCAATTCAAAGTGAATTTTTTCCCACCATTTTCAATATAAAACTGACAGGCAGCAGCCATGTATGTGTTTATGGGGTTACATACTAGAAGACTGATTCCAGCTGGAGATTTTTTTCCCAATCTCTAGCTACCGCTTTTGCCATTTCTCAAACACCTCAGCTGGACTCAAACTGGGTTTGTATTGCCAAAATCTGCCCACAAACAATAGGCAGCTGCATCTGTGTATGAGTTTACATACCGTAGATTCAATTCCAGCTGCCTATTTTATTCCAATCTCAGCTCTCTGCTTACATCATGCCTGCTGCTCTCACACACATTATATACGAAATATTTTCCCACCACACATCTGTCCATAGATAATAAAGTTGTGCATGTGTATGTATTCACAAATAGGAAGTTTGGATCAAGATGTCACATTTTTTTTCCTCATCATTTCTACCGTCCCTTCTGTTGTCCTTAACACACTCAAATGGATACCAGTAGGGGTTTTGTTCCCAAACTCACCCACATTCAACAGGCATCTGTGACTTATTCAAGGTTCACTACCTGAGATTTCATTCATGATGAATTAAGGGCTAAAAATTTGTTTAAAAAGCACCAGTTGGAATTGAACCTCTAGTAGATATATGTAGACCCAAGTTGAGTGGCCTGTCTTAATCCAATCTCTTAATCCAATCTCTGGCCACTGCTGTGCCACTCCATCTGCTCTCACACGCTTCAGCTGAATTAAAACTGGGCTTTTATCACAAAAATTCACCCACAATCGAGAGGTGGCCGTTTGTGTGTATATGATCACAAACTGGAGGGTCAATTCCAACTGGAGATTTTGATCCAATCTCTTTCCACGTCTTACTTCACTTCTGCTATTCTCACACCTCTCTTCTGGATTAAAAGTGGGTCCCACCTATTCCACCCACAACACACAGGCAACTGAATCTGTTCCAGGGATTCAGTTACAGCTGGCACTTTTTAATCCAATCTCTTACGCCCACTGCTTATGCCCCTCTCTTGCCACTTTTTTTACACCTCAGCTGGATTAAATCTTTTATTTTTGCAAACCCTGCCCACAACGGACAAGCAGCTGATCTAGATATGTGTTCATTTACTGGATGTTTGCATCTAGTTAGCACTTCTTAATTGAATCTCTGGCCACTGATTATGCCACTCTTGTTGCTCTCACACACCTCAGCTAGATTCCATCTGGCGTTTCTCCCTCTCAAACTCTACCGAAAAGAGTCAGCTTTGTTTTTTTGTTTTTTTGTTTTTTTTAGTTTAAAATACCCGAGTTTTTTTTTATCCTGCTATGCTTTTTAATTGAATCTCTGACTCCTGCTATTCCACTCCAACCGTACTTGCATACCTCAGCTGGATTTAAACTGTATTTTTCTCCACAAACTCCATGACAACTGACAGGCCAAGGCCACTCAACTTGGGTCTACATATATCTACTAGAGGTTCAATTCCAACTGATGCTTTTTAAACAAATTTTTTGCCCTGCTTATTTGTTCTCATATACCTCAGCTGTATTCAATGTTTTTTTTTTTTTCAATATCCCTTAAAACCCACCTGACAACTGCATCTGGGTCTGGAATCATATATCTGAGGTTCAATTCCAGCTGGTGCTTTTTAATCCAATCCCTGGCCATTCACACAACTTTTTTATACTTATTTTGTGCTATAGGTTGGCTTATGAACTTCATGTTATTGTGATCTGTCTACATGAAGAAAAACACAATTAGCCATATCTTGCCAGCTATTTAGTCAAAAGAAGGTAAACTTTCTCCCATTTGTTCTGTATATACACAAGGAAACTTTATGTTGACTTTTTTATTGGTAATGCCAGCCAAATTCCTAAGTTTTTCAATGTTTCTTCTCAAAATACTTGTGCCCTATTTGGATTGTAGTATATAGCTAATTTAGTGATTACAAAAAACTCTAAAGCATAGTGATGCTTAAAATTTTATTTGATAGTAGGAAGTTAATAGTTTATAAACTTGTAAGAGGAACAATGCCTAAGGAAAGGTAATTTCACTACAGAATTCCTGTAGAAAAGCAAGAAAAATGTTGGATAAACTTAGAATTCACAGAAGACTGAATTGATCATTTTCACTACGCTCACAAAGAAATAAAGTAATAGATTGAATAGATTAAAACTAATCACTAACTTATCACAAATAAAGGATGTACATTGATTTGGACTATTCAGATTTACATATGAGTCAAACATATTATTTACACCAGACAACTAATAATTTTTTCAAAAATTTTATGAGAAAGAGAACACAACAGACTGAAGACAAAATTCAAATGCCTGAGCATTTGCTTTGCACATACAAGCACTGTGCTCAATCCCAGCACCATATGGTACTTCAAGCACCAGAGGGAAAAATCCCAATAAATATAACTGGATAGCTCCTAGGTGCGTCTCCCCAAAAGTTTTACAAAATTTTCTCAGAATAAATTTTATTAAAATATTGGTATTATACTTTGTGATGATTATGGGGTAAAATAAAGCAAAGTCAGAATTGCAGAAATCGTAAAATAGTTAGCTATATTTAATTACATTGCTGAGTCTAGGCTGAAAAGTAAACAGAAGATTGAAAGATTTCTTAAAATACTATTTTCTTAAACATTGTACATAAAATGAGTATTATCACAATTTAAAGAGACATAAAAGAAATATAATTAAGAATAAATAAAAAATGAAGCCAGAAAAAGTCATTAGTGAAGCAGAAGTTCTTAAAAAGGCCAGAAAAAATAAAGGAAAGAACCTAACAGCTTATGGAGAGTAAATCAGGGCACATGAAGTACATTAGAGGATAAAGCGAAGTAGAAATGAATTAAAAAGAATTACATAAATAAGGTATATAAGGAAAAAGTAAAAGGTGCTTGATAGAAAGAAAAATATCTGGTATTTTTGAAAATGGCTGAATTTAAGATTTATACAATACCATATTTTATTATTTTTTTTATTTGGGACCACACCTAATGAACCTAAGGGGTTACTCCTGGTTATGTGCTCAGAAATCGCTCCTGACTTGGAGGACCATATGGAACATTGGTGGGATTGAACTATGATCTTTCCTGGGTCAGCCACTTGCAAGACAAATGCTCTACCACTGTATCATCACTCTGGCTGCAACAATACCATATTTTAATAAAAGACTATTTAATAAAGATATACTGAACTCTACTTCCAAGTCTACTGTCTCATTGTTAAATCTACTAAAACTTCTCCATTAGATGAATATTAACTATAGATTTCTTTCCATCAGTATTTTTTTGTTCCATAACATTCCATAATAATAAATGTTATAGCAAAATATCCAGCCTCAAGAATCTGACCTCAGTTACTATAAGAAAATTCTCTCATCTCCATTTACATAGGGAAGTGTCTTTAAAGCAGTAACTGATCAATAACAATTTAATAGAATAATGAACTGGAGAATGCTAATAATTGATTTAAAACAAACTTCCTAAATCCATTCTTTGTTTGCAAAATTCTGCAGGAATATTTAACTTAGTCATGTTTCTAGGGCCTGAGATAGAGCAGAAAGTCAATAATAGAGTAAATATTTGTGAGACTCTGGAATGGGTCCTTAATACACACTATAAATAAAATAATAAAATTAATATTTTATTGAAATTATACATGCATAGGAAACACATACACCATTATCCGCAACAAATTTTTGCATCAAAGTCAAGTAAAATGTCAATAGCAAAGGCATGGAAAGCTACAACAAGGGTTAAAAGGCTTACCTAAAACATGTTAATCCCATATTATCCCTGGAACCTAATACAACTCCTTGAATATCACCAAGTCATCCCTGAGCACAGTACTAGTGGCTAAATGCCAGATCCTTAAGTACTGCTCGTGGCTCCAAACACAATAATATAGAAACAAAACCAAAAGATAGTTAAAGCTCTGAATACTATATTGTCAGATGCTACTGAAGAAGGCACCAAAGAAGTTCAAATAAAGACAATGAGACTTACTCTTCCATTTTTTTTTTACTGTCTAGAAATATAGTCCTAAGATTGTCTGAAACCATTGGGTATTATCCAGATAGAACATTTCAAAATATATTGGACACAAAAGAAAACATTCTACAAATTGGGCAGTAGAGAAAAATGTTTTATTATGCCATACAAGAGCCAAAATTTAAATTTATGATTTTGTTTGTTGTTTTCAAGCCACACCTAGCAGTACTCTGACTCTTTACTCTTTACACTTTACTCTTTAAATTACTCTTGGTGGGGTTCATGGGATCTGAGATGAACCTGGGTTGTCCAAGTGTAAGGTAAGCACCCTATAAACTGTACTATCACCGTGGCCCTCAACTTTTCTTAATATATCCTCTTAGAAAGCTTCTAAATGCAACTTTGTTAAATACTATCACTATAGAGAAATTAAACTTATTTAATACAAAAATATATGAGATGATCTCTTATTTATCTTATAGCTTCTTAATTATATATGTATATAAACCATATCTTTATGAAAAGAATTTATATCCTTATAGGTCAAAGAACAGAGCTTTGCCTAAAACAATCCCTGTTATCACTACTTTTGTGACTCTCTGTTTTCTTGAATTTGACAACTGACCCCTTCACCCATTTGAATTCTTCTCCCATATAACATTTTTCTTGATTTCTTTTTTGTTGTTGATTTTGTTTTTGGGCCACACCCGGTGACGCTCAGGGGTTACTCCTGGCTATTCGCTCAGAAGTCGCTCCTGGCAGGCACGGGGGACCATATGGGGAACCGGGGGATCGAACCGCGGTCCGTCCTAGGTTAGCGCAGGCACCTTATCTCCAGTGCCACCGCCTGGCCCCCTTTTCTTGATTTCTTATCCAACTCTGCTTTACAATTATAATTTATAGCCTTGTCTTGTCCTTTGTATTTAAGATGTGATGAGTCTTTGACATTAATTCATTTCCCTACACAGGACTTCATTTGTATCTTCATTGACTGATTAGTTTAACGAAAGTGAGTAGAAGCCTATATATTAATCATAGAAAAAGGATAAAGAAAATGGAATACTGCCTCTTTCAAGATTCTTACTGTCAAGTAGAGAAGATCTAAATGTAAACATCATTAAAGTTCTATGTTATTGCCAACAATTATATATGAATATTCCCTCTGGGTAATGAATTTCAGATTATTTCTTCCTCCAGGGGAGGAGAATGGATAATTTCATCTGAGTATTGACATTCTAACTGAACCTTTAAGACCAAGTAAGAAGTTTCCAGGGGCAAAAGCAATTACCCTAATTGTGTAGGAAGGGACAAGTATGAACTATGGCACCGTAACTAAAATGTTATACTCTGATCTTTATTTACCACTGCAAATAGTTTCTTGCAAATTGTAATTTTAAGCAAAGTGATATGCTAGGAAGTAAATGCTAGGATAATTGCTTCCTTCAATATTGTCTTGGAATTTTTCAATCATCAGCTTTATAGGTAAATGGTATTGAACTAAATATTATTTGAGATCATGCTTGATCTTCTTAGATTGCTGATTAGTCCCTTTTGTCAAAGGCATAAAGAATAGAGGAGTAAATAAATACCAATTCTAATCAGGGCCCAAAAATTATTGCAAAAATATTAATATAAATAATGTGGGATATAGAACATAAATGCTATCTAAAGTAATATTTTTCAATGACAATTAGAACTTGCAACTCCATTTTCATACTGCTTTATTTATAAAAATGTGTATTTATATCAATAAATATGATTAATGACAGTAATGTAGAAATTTGAATAAAAATTTTGACTGTCAATTAGTATTCGTTATGTGACACAAAAGCACAATTTTTATTGGAGTTAAAGTTAAGAGCAGAGTAAATACTTCACATAAAATATCAGTGTTGCACTAAAAATGTTCCACACTTGAAATTTTGACGCAGTGATTTCTCACCCTTGTTTTGTTTTATAAGCTTCATCAAAGGAAAATCATATTGACTTCCAGATTAAGAACAATATCTAACAGCTCCCTGCAACAACACCAGGAACTAAGCTCCGTTGGGAGGTTTCTCGCATCGTTCTGACACCAACTTGTGCCAGTTCTGATATGACAATGAGGACAACGAGGAAATGACAACTTGATCTAAGACCAGGTTGTCCTATCACATCACCTAACAGTAAGTGGAAATCAGAAGATGTATTGTCTTTTGATCTGTGAAAAAACCAAGAGCACTAACTACAGAAAATTAACTTTGACAACCATAACTGGGCACAACTTACCTTGGTACCAATAAGGAAAACCCCACCCTAGGCTGTAGCCTAGGACTCTTGCAAAAATCAAGATTTCTTATTACAGAGGCCCAAAATTTGACAACAGAGTATGAGCAGAACCTTTGGAACCATATTATCCTAGGTTTCAGCTTAGGGACTGAGCAAAAACAGGGAGCATTTGTTACAGAAGACTGAACACAACAACAATGATGGAACAGAACTTCTAAAACCGTAAAAACTCTATCCTAGACCTTGTCCTACGACCTGCGCAAATACCAAGATCTCTAACTACAGTGGCCTGATTTTCGCATCCACAACTGAGAGGAAAGTTTTCTGGCACCACAAAAAAAGTCCTTGGGATGTGGTAATGAGTATGTATGAGCCAGTAGTTGTTCCCTTGATGATATGCTAAGGGTGAAAAAACCGTGAATCTCTCAGGCCATGAAAATTCCCTTTCTTCCCCAATACTTACTGTGCCTATGCTAAAAAAGAAAAAAATGGTGGGGGAACACCAAATCCTGCCATACCAGTACTCCCTCTTTTTCTTGTTTTGTTTTGTTTGTTTTTAATATTATTTTTCTTCTCTTTTTTCTTCTACTTTTGTCTTTCTTTTTCACTCTTGTGGTTCTTATTTGGTGAGTTCTTTTGCTGGGTGCATTGGGGGGGGGTTAGTTGCTATCAAATCTTTTCTTTTTCTTATCCTTTTTATCTCCAACAGAATCACATAATTTGAATCATCCAGCCTCATAAATTGAGGGGTGAAAAGGATGATACCAGGACCAGTCTTATGAACATGTAGTGGAAATAAAAAATGATCAGACTTGAACACCAAACCTAAAGTCAATTGACAACAGAATAGATACTCAATCTACAACAATCTGTATAATGGAGACCAGTTACACTAGTATTCTGAGGGGGTAAAGGAGGGAGATATGGGATGCATGCTGGGAACAGAGGTGGAGGGAGGACAACACTGGGGGTAGAATTGCACTTCATTCATTGTCACTATGTACCATAAATATTACTGTGAAAGATTTGTAGTGCACTTTGGTCACAATAAAAATTTATAAAAAAAAAAGAACTTTCATAAAATAAAAAATCAGGAACACTCCAACTAGTTTTTTTGTTTGTTTAAAAACAAGAACAATATCTACCATTTATTGTGGATCAAGTTCTGCCTCATGTAATTTACCTATAAAATTTAAAATGTTTATAAGTTAAATATTTATTTTTAATATTATAAATTACTGAATTTTAGAAGGTTTAAGTGTTTATCCAAACTACACAAACTGCAGAAAGCAAAACTAAGGTTTGTAAACTGTTCCATTTAATTATAAGATTGAAGTTTACAGACTTTTAAAAACTTTGATAAGTCTATAATTAGTAACTGAAAGTTTGTCAATTTATGTTAATTTTAATATATCATTTTCAGTAAACTTTCCAATATTCTAAGAGGATAGCCAAATATGTTCCAAGGCATATACATTTCTATTTATATGATAGATGGTATCTACTTACTGGTTAAGATACTGTCCCCATTTAATCATTAATGAAAATAAACTCTGTGAATTTAAATTGCATGGCTCTGTATTTATGAAGCTGAGATTTGAACCATTTAATTTAAATATCTGGTTCTAAAATTCCTGATTATTTCCTGCATGTCACCACCACTGGTTTCAGAAAGTTGTTTATGGGCAATAAATTATAAGTCAATCTTAGTGTAACAAGCAAGCAGTTAGGATAATTTTTTTTACTGTTGTAACTAGTATGTTTAAAAAATGGTTTTCAAGTACTGTCCTTACAATCAGTATTGAAATGTTTATAATACTTATTAGAAAATTTTAGCTAATAGTCTTATTTGCAACGACGTGCTAAAATTTTCTGAAAGAAATGTGCATTTGTATTTCCTTAAAGAAAGTGATGGTTGACTTGTAGCCAAAATCAACACATAGTTTAAATTCAGTTTTAGCCATAAAATATTGCCAGAAATTAACAATTTTGTATGCTATATGTGATTTTATGTGCACATAAAGCTTTGCATCATTTAATATTAAGAATCAGTTTCTTGGCATTTTTATGCCTTTTCGTTCCCAAGTTTCACATAGGAAAAACTGAAGCTGAATGATGTAACTAGCTTGACTTTGGAAAGTTACCTCTTAATAGAACTTGATAGATCCTTTATAAAAGAGATCATCTATTGAAAATTGCTGTTTCATTGGGCCGAAGAGATAATGTGGAGGTAGGGAGTTTGCCTTGCATGCAGAAGGACAGTGGTTCGAATCCTGGCATCCTGTATGATGCCCCTAGCCTGCCAGGAGCAATTTCTGATAGTAGAGCCAGGAGTAACCCCTGAGTGCTGCTGGATGTGACCTCAAAACAAAAAGAACCAAAAAAAGAAAATTGCTGTTTCATAAGTATTTGTGTTGCTTTTGACAAGTCACTTATTCTGTCCAAAGTTCCAATGGTCTGCCAATAAGAAATCAGTTAAAATTGGGTGTCAACAAAATCTTAATACTACTGTCTAAGAAAGTCATCTTGAGAAAAATGATTTAAATGGTTAAATTTTAAAATTGATGTTTAAAAATTACATTGCTTTTGCTGATGATGTTAGTCAAAGCAAGCAGCTTCAGGTGCAGAGACAGAGCAAATCTCAGGGTAACTAGGGAGCAAGAATCTCTAAGGGGAGGCATGTTCTCTAAAATTCATCACCTTCCTAATTAATATGATAATGTTTACATCATTATCTTTGTTTGAACTAAGTTATAAGTTAAGCAATCTATAGGAAGAAGCTTGCTTACCTTGAGAAAACCTAAAGTATGTTTGAGTTAGGTTCCTATGAGAAAGATCTTAAGTCTTTTAGAAAAACTAGATTTTTTTTGAAAAATGACATTAGGAAATACAAAGAGTGGAGAGGAGAAATGAGACTAAATAAGAAAAAAGCACATAAAAGTTTTAGGAGACAGTTAACACCACTGGTAATTAAAGTGTAAGTCTGCTTGGGGAAATCTAGGAGTCTGTATAAAAAACAATTCAGTTCCTTAAGAAGTTTAATCTGCACACTGCAAGACTATTATTGATTGAAAATTTCTTCCAGAACATTTACTCTTTGGAATGTGTAGTTAGCTTGCCCTGCTCTTGACTAGCACAGGTAGTCTCAATCAGCAGCCTTTAGGAAACAAGAGTGCATTCCAACATTTAACTTCACTTTCAGACAATCACTACTGTGTTCAAATATTCTCAACAACAATTGAGTATTTCACTAGGAGTATAAACATCACCACGCATGAATATTCTCAAGTAAATTTCCATAGAATGTTATTTAGAGTCTCATAAGAGACTTACCTGATCCAGCCACCTCTTTTGATCTGTGCTCAGCTTACAAGCTCATGCAATAGAGTATCGACTAACCATTAGGAAGGCATTTAAGCTCACGGACTACTAAGGAACTCCTCCACAGCAAATAACTCTATGGAGTAAACTGTTCTTATTTATAACAGATAAATATAGAGAAAAACAAACAAGA